>JAJONR010002281.1:0-110997 GCA_029582245.1 Solanum etuberosum | reverse complement strand
TCGTTAACAGATAACCGTTTTAGTAATCAACATCATCTTTGGACTAAGTCTTGATCAATGCATCAACCCGCTACAAGAAAAGTTGTTTGCGTAACTTTACGGAGCTGCTCAATTGGAGTGGCCTCTGATTATGGAATTTGGCAGTGTTTTTACTTTCTGTTCTGCAGATTATTATGGACTGCATGATCTACTATCATATATAGTTAAAATGCTAGAACTTGCTTCTTTTCCCCCTTCCTCTGCTATAAACCTTCTCTGTAAAGCTGCATCAGACCCATAGTTTAGATGAATTTAACTCAATTCTTTTTTTTCTCTATAATGCTTTGTCTCCCTCAAAAACCAGATGAGACCGGGCTTACTTTGTCAAGTCAAGTTCTAAATCAAACTATTCATATCTGATGTTGTGGATGCAGTCTGAATTTCTGTTTTTCTATACAAAAGATTTGTCTCTCTGTTTCCCCACCATCTCATAAATGATATTCCTTGCGCACTCAATTGCAGGTTTATTACATGGTAGATTTGAACAACAATGCTCAGCTGCTGAATTTCTCTGGATGTGGTAATTTAGCCATACACTTTTTTACCATTGAATAAAAGGAAAATCTGCAAGGGCAGTTCTGAACACATCTTTAAAATACTCTCTTCAGGATATTTCAATGGTTATTTGAGATTGTTAACATGAGGCAAAGTTTCCTAAGGAGCAATTTTGGCAATGTTATAGTCGAATGATTTACTCAACTAGATGTTTACAAATATCACTCCACAAAAAATAAATGTATTACATATTCTATTATTACTTGTTAAGAATTAGGAGATTATAAATATGGCAAGATCCCATTCCTTGTATATATTGGAAAGGATTAGAAAATCTATAATTGTGTAAACTGGAATAGAAATTATTAGAAATTACTTTCCGTTCCTTTTTAGGTTTACTTGCATACTTTAGGAATTATTAGGATTACTTTCCTTTCCTTTTCAGGATTACTTGAATACTTCCCTTTCCATTTTTGGATTACCAGTAAACATTATATAAACCCCAACTTCTTTTGAGCGAAGGGTCTATACGAAACAACTTTTCTACCACACAAAGATCGGGTAAGGCCTGCATACATCCTACCTCCCTAGACTCCACTTATGGGATTACATTGTGTATGTTGTTGTTGTTGTACTATATAAATCTCAACATGCTTGAGGGAATAATCAAGCAGTTCATTCCAATAGCTCTTCTTTACATGATATCAGAGCCTTTACGATCTTGGTATAAACTCAAATAGCTTCTGCTACCAATAGTTTGTGCTGGCCAATATGTTTTGTCTGCTTGGCCAATGAGTTTCTTTATTTCTTCTTCCTTTCCATGTCAAGCATCGTTCATCTCTCCGGAGACCGTTATGGTCCCACTGTTTCTTTTGTGATGAGGCTGTAAATTTCTATGCGACTAACACCCTCCTCTGCTCTTGAATTTTGATCAGAGCCACGAGGTTGAGTCCTTACTCTGAAAATATTTTTTTACTAATCTAAAAATTCTATTACTACAACCAAGGGTTTGAGTCCCTACTTGGAAAATTCTCTCTCCTCACTCTGAAAATTCACTCTCCCTCTTGTAGTATTTCTTCTTCTTAATTCATTTTTTGATAAAGTTTCATGACCCAAATTTGGTGCCAGTTCCTACACTCGGCAGGCCTGCCACTTGCCGAGTGGACCCTTTACATGTTGTATAAACTAAATATAAAGCGCGAGAATCTCATTGAAATGATTGAAGCTATCACCTACCTAAATTAAGTTTCATGTGGCGTAGCTCAAATACAATAAATTAAGTACATGTTAACCTACACACGGTGAGTCAATGAAGCTTCTTAGAATAAATTACATAGATGTAACTGCGAGAAATATTGAAAAAGAATATTATTGAATTGTTGTATCTACATTATTATACAGAGACCCTATTATAGACACTACAATACAATCTTTATCAAGTAGGATACTATTTACTATTCCTATTCTTATTACTGTTTCTATTCCTATTCTAAGTAGGATTGTATATACCTATTCCTATTCTAACACTCCTTCTCAAGCTGGTGCATACAAGTCATATGTACCTAGCTTGTTACAAATGTAATTAATACGAGGACCGATGAGGGGCTTGGTGAGATATCTTCTAGTTGATCACTCGACTTCACAAAATTGACCGTCAATCTCAATGTGCTTTGTCTTCTCATGAAATATTGGATTTGATGCATAATGTTAGTCAATCTCAATGTGCTTGGTCTTCTCATGAAATATTGGATTTGATGCATAATGTCGATAAAACATAGAGTGATAAATTCCTAAATTAGAGTGTTGAACTTCCCAAGCCAAGCTTGAGAAGACTGTTTCAGACCATAGAGTGACTTACACAATCGACATACAAGGCTACCAGACTCCTCTTAAACAACAAAACTAGGCGGTTGCTCCATATAGACTTCTTCCTCGAGGTAAACATTTTTTTTTTTTTGCAAAAGCAAATCTGAAACAGAAAGTGCTCAAAATTTGATATAAAATATATGGATCATCTTGAAATCAAGGGATGAGTAGATCTTAAACAATAAAGTCACCATAAAACTGGCCGACACATGCTAATGCGCCGGATTACAAGATTTGATGGCTGAAAGTGGTCACAATCTAAGAAATAAAATTATATGGGTAGGGTCGGAATGATGACACGACCCCACTGAGAAAGAAAATTATATGGGTAGGGTCGGAATGATGGCACGATCCAACTAGAAAATAGAAATTATATAGGTAGGGTTGGATTAATGGCACGACCCTACTGAAAAAGAGAACTTATATGGGTAGGGTCGGAATGATAGCACGACCCTACACGAATAAGAAAGTAGTCACCGAAAAGATGGCATGGTGCTATGCAAATTGAATATGAAAAAGTAGTCATCAGAAAGCTGGCACGATAAGACACAAATCGAATATGAGAAAGTAGTAACCGAAAAGATGGCATGATGCTACACAAATAAGATATGAGAAAGTAGTCACCGGAATGATGCATGGTGCTACACAAATGAGAAAGTAGTCCAAAAAATACAAGGTACCTTGAAAATTAAATATGAGAAAGTAGTCACCGAAAAGATGCACGATGCTACGCAAATTAGATATGAGAAAATAGTCAGCGGAAAGATACACGGTGACCCAACTTTTGCTAACATAATCATTGGCTAAACGGGCGACATATATGGGTTAATAGCCGCCCGCCAGCAATGGGAGCTCTTTGATTCTCTACCAAGATCATAGAAGCTCTAATACCATGTGAGAAATATTGAAAAAGAATTTCATTGAATTGTTTTATCTACATTATTACATAGAGACCTTATTTATAGACACTACAATACAATCCTTTATCAAGTAGGATACTATTTACTATTCCTATCCCTAATGCTCCTATTACTGTTCCTATTTCTATTCCAACAGTAGCAATGGGACATATCCTCACATGTAATGCTATTGGAATAAAATCACGAGAAGCCACCATGTTAAGCTATGGTATGAATTTCAGGTCATGAAATCAAGTAGTAAAATAAGCTTAAAGCACCTACCTTTAAAAGTTGGGACAAGTATTTTAGGAAAACATGCACTTTAATTTCAAAATCATATTCCTTAGCAAAATTTTCAAAATAATAAGGATGTGCGAAATCATTTCACAATCATTTTTGAAATCCAAAGTTTTCACATGCAATATTAAAACTGCTCAAGTCATAAACATACAACAAATCAGTCATAAAACTCTCTTGAAATTCATGTATGGCCCATAGGATATGAACAGTCTTTATTCTCTGATATCCCCTACTACACACTAAAATAATACACCACGTGTACATTACGACAACTGATCCACTTTACGTGCAGGATGGAATATTAACAAGATTAGAAAAGAATACAAATATACCACTGTTCTTTAGTGGATAGACATGAAGTTGGTGATAATCCAGAGACACATGTGGTTCTGGGGCATTGAACCTGTACGTCCAAGTACTCAATGAGTTATCTAATGGTTCCTCCCAAAACATACTTAAATATTGCCAATGCAAGCCCTTCGGCTTAAGCATGACCATAATCATCACATGCGTGTGACCATCATATCATTTGTAGCTCATATATCATGAAACCGTAATCTATTAAGCTTATGAACATAATTGGTAGAATTAAAATAGGAATAAGATTGTATATATTGACCTACTTGAAAAAAGACTGTTATGTAGTGTCAATAAATAGGCTCAGTGTATTAATGTAGAATATACAATTCAATAATATTTTTTTCAAGTCTTTATTTCTCACATGGCGTTGGAGCATTGGTGAGAGACATCCGGGAAAAGAAAATATAGCCAAGCAGTCAATGTGCGTCTAATTCCGACGACTGTACTAGCTATCTTGCGTCATCCCTCTTTCGGTGAGTGTTGTGCGAAAATCAACACTACCATCAAGATTCAGCGAGCCCCCGCCCCCAAATCCCAGTCAAGTTTTTCGACAGCAGACACGTTACACACTCTAATGCGCCGATAGAAACTAGGGTTGCGATGAGCGCGTGAGTTCATGCGCTTGCGAGGTGTTAATTTTTTTTTATGTGGTCTTCGCCGGCTAATTCAGAGGGTACCCATCTACATAACTTCTCATTTCGGCCGTCAGAACAATGTTTTTCAGCGAACAATTTTGATTACAGTTGGTTTGTTTCTTTTTCGACAAACTTCTCTGATTTCTTCTTACACTCAAGGGTTTGCTTGGATTCTGCAGTGTACCAGATCTGTTTCCAGGGAAATTTATGAAAAAGATTCTAATTGTATTGTCTGATATATACCCTATGTCAGATTTTTTGGCTAAAGGTTAGATAGAACTTTCTTCAATCCATTCATGTTTCTGGGATGTGATATTTTGGCTCCAAAAACACGGGAACTAAAAGTTCAAGCCCTATGATAACTTCAAAACCATTAATGTGAACAACAATAACAACAACAACAACAACATACCAGTGTAGTCCCACAAAGTGGGGTTCAAGGAGGGTAGTAGAGTGTACACAATCCTTATCCCTACCTAGACCAGAGGGGTTGTGATAAGAATCGGGTTACTTGAATGTACACAAAAATATTGTGGAAGTGAAAATACGAAGATTAAGGATAGGACTTGAATGTTATGTGAAATTCGAGAATAAAATCTTCAAATTTCATATAAAGTGCTAAGATCCCTAATTGATCTTAGTATTTCAAAATTAGCGGATTAAAATTAATTATGATACTGATAGAGTTAATTCAAAAGCTTAGATCATAAAGTGATCTAGACTCCTATTTTGAAGAAATGAGAGACAACAATTAATATGAGACTAATTACTTCTTTAATTTACTCTAATAGAAACCAAAGATATCAAGTTAAAGAATTAATCTTACCTTTTAAAGAATCATTCTTATAAGATGGTAAGATAAATCCATAGTCACCAAACACAAAGGTGTTGTCATGACCCGAAATCGGATCATGATGGTGCCAACCATAAACCTCCAGTAGGCAAGCCTAAATCCAAACCACAAGCGATAAATATAACTAGAATCAACTAAAGCGGTTGCAATAATAAGATAGGAAAGGGCCCATAGCATAGATATGTACGAAACGGTACAAAATATACAATAAGGGCCCGAAAGTGTCCAAAAAAGACAAATATATACAACGAACCAAACCCCGGACCTGGTGTCACCGATATAAGAGCATCTAAAGTACAAGAATAGGACTATAAACAACCAATCTGTCTAACAAAATACAAAATATATAGACCTACAAAAGAGAGAAAGCAACAAGTCCCCGAATGCCAAGAGCTCACCACGATCCAAGCAGCGACGGCCTCGTGAGATCAGGAATCAGCGAGGGTGGCTCGTACTAGGCACTGCATCAAAAAAAGATACAAAAGTGTAGTATGAGTACCAAAACACTTCTTACATTCACTTAGAGTGAGTTCACTTCACGTTTTACAATGTGCCAACAAATTGGATTTGCTTCAGTACACTTATTACATTCACTTAGAGTGAGTTCACTACCATTAGAACCTTATTATCCCTTGCTATATTGGATTTGCACCATCTTTGATCTTCACCCACATCAGCATTTCTTGCCTTGGTATTGCTCCTTGACAAAATAAAACATATTCTCAAGAAGATCCTTGCTTTCTTCCACCATTCTTGTTGTCTACCCGTCTCAACTAGGTTTATTTCGTTATTCTTTTAACCCTTCTCAATTCAAATCAGGGTGTATCTAAAATTTAGCTCAATTTAACACTTTCTAAGTTTAATGAGTATTTGACGTTCATATAATGGTTAGAACGAATTTGTTCATCATTCCAAATGGACTCTTTACAGATTGGTTTTTATTCACTTACTTCAACTGGTAATAATAATTGGAAATGTAATGAGGCAGTTATTTACTTATTTTTATGATGTTCCAGAAAGGATGTTGTCGCTTGATTATAGATTGACATATCCTGAAATATTTTCACATGGGAGTGAGGCCCGTTTCTTTATTGCAGAAGGAATGTTATGGAGTTGAACCTTGGAGGAAAAAGGGGCAAAGGTCTAATTACTAATGTTTATTTTACTTCATGCTTGTCAGTTGTTAGTCTCTGAGACTTCAAGATTTATAAATTGTGTTTGAAGTTTTAATGCATAGACTTGCATATTTGCTTTTTCTTTCTTTTGCTTAAAAAGTTGTTATCTTCATTTAGTCTTTGGTAAGAGGTCTGAGATGCAATTCTTTGGTCTTTCCAGGAAATACTTTTAACTGCAACCATCCTACAGTCATGGAACTTATACTTGAAAGCTTAAGACACTGGTACTTCCATTTCCCCACACTTTTTGGTTGTCTTCTTTGAAGTTATTTATATTTTACTTGCTTATTAGTAATTACTCACTGATTGATATCAATATACTGTTATTTTAGTCAAAACTAAACCAACCTTTTTCTTAATGGATGCGGTTGTATTTTTTATGGCAAGGGAACCTGTTTTTGTGGATGCGGTTGTTGTTTTCATTTGTTTGCACAACACAAAAAAAGTACTTGCAAATTTCACTGTTCTCCGTACTTGTTCAATGTCCATAAAGTGTGTCACAGGCATCTTTACTCTCCACTTTGTCTTATTCCCCTCTAGGGTCTTTTAGTGATAGCCTGATAGGCTCCACGGGCATTGGACAATCCCGTTTGAAATACTTAGTGGCTAGTGAACTATAACCAATAAGTTCTCTTTTTTTTTTTCTGTTGCTGAAAAAAGTAAATAGATAGATACACACAATGTATGATCTGGAAGCCTATCTGGGGCAAGAATCTCAATCTGTTATGACATAGCCTTGAGCCCTTAACCGACCTTTTACTCGGTCACATACACACAATGGTCTATGCAGACTTGCTGGTTGGTCAGTTGATATGGTTAGAATATATACTTCATCTTTGAATGCTTATAATTTTCTTGGAATGCTGATATGTTCATAAAATTCACTATGTCGGCTTGCTCCTAGTGGATTTGATCAGTCGACTGGATTAGTTTTTCCAGTCTTATTATCCTTCTCTTTTCGTCCTCTATTTCCAATGGTCTTTTCATATGCTTGTTAATAGCTGCGGTGCAGATACCTAATTGAAATTATACTGGCAGAATGATTTATCCTGGATGACTTGTTTGTTATTTGACTAACTTTTTTTTTTCTCCATTTGGTATTCTCTTCTACTTTTTGTTGGAGCAACTAAAGGGTCACCGAGTATCATGTCGATGGATTTCGCTTTGATCTTGCTAGTGTTCTTTGCAGAGGGACAGATGGTACTCCCATTAATGCTCCCCCCCTTGTTAAGGTGAAGCATTTATATGCCTTTTCTTAATGGTGCATCAAAAAAGAAATTGTGTGATGGAAAGCAGGTTAATAGTGAGGTGACTATTCCACTGCCATTCACAATTTTCATGTTCACCTCAACCCCTATCTATCATCATCTAGGATTATTTCCCTTCTTGTTTTATCTTCTTTTTTCTTGTCTCTTTGATTTTCCATGTCACTAAAAAATTCATTATAAATATGCTCAACTCCAACTTTCACGTGCTTAAGAAAAAGATGACTCCGTAAATTCAGAGAATGTTGAAAAGGATTATACGATGCATTCATGCTTGAGAATGAACAAGATGCTACATACTTGCAGGCCATTTCCAAAGATAGTGTATTGTCGAGGTGCAAAATTATTGCTGAGCCATGGGATTGTGGAGGCCTATATCTTGTTGGAAAGTTTCCGAACTGGGACCGGTAATATCTAAAAGAACTTTATTACTATATATTATTAGTTGGTCTTTTTTCATTTTTAGCACATGGCAGAAATTAATCACGGGCGCTAGTCGAAATAAACAAAACATATACACATATATTATATGTATATTTCTGTGACAATATGTGTATTTAAACTACAAAACCTATAAGCCGTATGATAGGAGTTCCTATCTTGTACGGTTGGGGAGTAATCGGTGTACTCTATTTGCTGGTTATTTTGTAAATTAGATCACTAAAAGACATTGTACTTGATTTTATCTCTTATTAGTTTATCCTGTAGTTGAAAAGGGATGGAAGATCATCTAATGTGAATGTGAAAATTTGGTCAGTGACCTTGTTGGAGACCTAAAATTACTTTATATTATTAATATGAGGCTACAAGCAGATCGTTGTTGGTAAACATGTCTGCTTGCAGCTCTCAAGGATGTTTTCGGTATTCTGAATTGTTGGAACTGTAAAGATACTGTATGAGATTGCTGTACTTATGCAATTTTTGACAAAAGAACCAGCCCATATTCTATTTATTACCTAGGTCAGCCAAAAAGTTGCAGTTAAGCTTTTCTACGCCTATCGGTCCCATTTATTTTCCTTGCATTTGTTTGGATTTCTGGAACACTTGTGGACCCCGTTATTTTACCTGATGTTCATGAAGACCAGACACAGTTCAAATTTGATTTTCTTGAACAATTCTCAGTATGCAAAATTTACTACTACTATTGTATAGCAAAAAGTAAAAATTAAAAATTCAAACTTAAAACTTAAAACAAAAATTGGAAAAAGGCAATCACATAAATATGATATATTTAATTATTTTTGTTTTCTCCTCATTAAAATGATATTTTCAGAAGTCCTAAATATAAGGTTGCTTTGCATTATACGTTCAATTTTATTTGTGTAATTACTTCTTACAAGGTAAAATCTTCATCGCTTTTAAATTTCTAAAATTTCCCGGGCCTCTACTGAGTTTCAGATAGAGTTCGAAAAAGTCAAATCTTTGACGATTCCATCATCTATGATTGAGTTATGAAAACTTCTGGATAGGTATCCTAAAATTTTGAACTTTTCTATATATTTTAAATAAGGATTTAGCACATAAAATTTAGTTAATTTTAAAATACTAAATATTAGAAAAATAATTAAATAACTACTTTGTCAAGTGTGAACTCTATTTTAAAAGGTTAAAAAGGTGAACAATATTTTTCTATTGAGCTTCATACTTTAAAATATTTGGTAATAACTTAATTTTAAACTTTTCATTTTATCCTTTACGAGATAATTTCAGCTCAAAAAATTTCTTTTTTCTCTTAATCTATGTGTTTAGTCAAGCATGTTCACATAAATTGAAATGGAAGAATAGTAATTTAATTTAACTAAAGAGAGTGAATAACAAGAATACTCGATTAATTGAAACAACTTAAAGTCCAATTCCATTCATAGAGTTAAATGGAATTGTATTGTATCTTTATTTTTTTGGTGTAAACAAACAAACTTAGAGGAATTAGAGCTTGTAGATCTGTTAGGCTCTCTGTAAGTAGTTTCTCCCGTTCTCTCTTTTTTTTGTTTGTATTGTTCCCTTTTGAAGGTCTCCGGAATATCCTTAATGCCGAGGAATACAACATTACCAGTTTCAAAAAAAATAATTGAAACAACTTAAAGTATGTTGTGTTTCTATATTTTCTTTTCTTTTTTTAATTATACAATTAAAAAAAAGGAGGAGGAGGAGGAGGAATTGAACGTATTAATGCAAAATGAAGTTACACTCATTAATTTATTTTCTCGTACCATGAGTTGAAAAATTGTGATGGATAATTAATTGGTTTCATAAGAAAGGATTGCTATAAGTTAACAAAATTGTAATTGATTTGAAAGTCTTAAATGTTAGGACTTAAATATTAGTTTAAATAAGTAAAGATTAAAGAAGCAAAGTTTTAGCCAATTTTAAATACTAAATATTATGAGTTTTTACATTTTACAAATAATGAAAGATCTAATAGTTAGAACGTTAATTAATTTTAAAATCCTAAATATTTGGATAATGTTTAAATAACAATTATTTAAGAAAAGTAGTAAATGATAACTTTGTCTATTGTAAAGTCTTTTAATGAAGAGAAAATAATTCAATTAACATATCTAATAGTATAGATTAGCAACTCAAAAATCACCTAAAATTTCAAAATATTCAATATATACCTATAAAAGCTTTAATTGAAATTACTTTTTTATCGTGAAGTTTCATAGCATGTTCCTTATCTTGATAAACATATGCAGGTGGGCTGAGTGGAACGGGAAGTACCGCGATGACATCAGGAGATTTATAAAGGTGACACCAATAGGAGAGAATCTGAAATGAAATTTCATTACATTTAAGTTTTTCAGTACAAACTTTTCCATTATCTAACCAGTCAAGTGCATCTGAAAGCAACAGAAAAGGGACTAAATGTTTTCCACTGATATAAGAAGGTTTAAATTTCATATATTCATGATTTTAACATAAAATGGTAGACTTCTAGTTATGAAGCTAAAATTCACTCTACTGGAAACATCATCTTTTATTTAGGCCCTGTTCATTTTTTCATTGTTAAGTCGGAACTTTAGTTTCTTTGGTGTATGTATCTTTTTTCCCATTTTCAACTATTGAGAACCATACAGGATTTTACAATTATACCAATTCACACTGTTTGGACCATCCTACTGTGCCCCCTACCATAGAAAGCAGCTGCTAAAACTACATTTGGTACAGTTACACATTAATCCTCAGGCACTTGACAAGTACATACATATGCATAGTCTGGGACAATTGTGGAATTTCCAGAGATGTATATTAGAATATGAATTGGAAATTCCAGGCACTAGTAATTGATATCTTCCAATTGAAATGTTGTCATCCTTAAGTGTAATGATAATTGGATTTGCCATTTTCCTCTTTTAAAATTAAGGCTGTGTTTTTTCATGTAATGTGACTTTTAATATATCTTAACTGTTTAAAGATATAAGGAGATATAAGTGTTTTATTCAGCATATTTTAACTTTGACATTACAAGTTATACTTTGGCATAATCATTGAATGGAACTCTTGGAATTTTGAAATTAAACTAATATTTTCTATATATTATGACTCAATTCTCAGGTTTGTTTGTTTATTATATGAAGTTGTGAGAATATAGATATTATCGGATTATCTCAATAATAACAGGAGAGAGAGTGTACTTTTTTTTTTGAAACTGGTAATGTTGTATTCCTCAACATTAAGGTATGATGGAGACCTCCAAAAAGGTAACAACAAGTTAAAACAAGAGACTAATTATCCTGAATGATGTAATGTTTCCATACATCATTCAGCTGTTTCAGCTTTTTGGTTCTGTAATAGGATTTTTTAAAATAATGTTTGTCTTGAGAATTTCCTTCAATATGTCTTATCCTGAAATGATTGAACAGGGCGATGCTGGCATGAAAGGAAATTTTGCAACCCGTATCGCAGGTTCAGCGGATCTGTACAGAGTAAGAGCTACAACTTCCAGAATTATGCATTGACAACTAGAGAATATTCACAACACTGTTCCGTTTGCTCTGCCTCTTTAGTACCAATTCTTCTTTTGCTTTACTGATAATATTTGAGAAACATTCAGTTCTATGTGGTAGCAAGTTGCTTCACCAGTAGACTCCTGTTTGATTAGATAGGTTTAGCAAAGCATCTGATTTGTGTCAATGCATATGGCTAGATTCTATATGATCCTTTTTGTCTATTGAGTTAATAGTAGTATTTATGTGTCAATTCCTTTTAAATTTTCGTCCGCACTTTATTAACATGATTATGCCATTTTACATGTAACTGTGAGTGCTATCACATAATGTATCATTACACAGTTTGTTTTTATTTATTACCATCTCATTTAAGCTGATTTCATTTGGAATACCGAGTTTCTATTTATCTTTTCCTCCCATAGTAAAAGAAATCTTGCTGATTCTAACCATTTTTATTTAAGAACATATTCTATCTTTTACTTGAAGTAAGTAGATAAAACTTCCTATTTATGAAATAAAAGATCAATTGTATTCAGAGGTTCTAGTTTTGTATTTGTGTTATTTACTTAAATATATAATCTCGAATCAAGTTTTAAGTTCTTTTCATTAAACTTTGTAGTCAAGGCACTGTACTATACCACTTTTCTGCACAAAAGTATCACAAAAACAAATAAGAAAGAGTTAATGAGTTCGGAAGTAAATAAGAGTCTTTCTCAGTCAAACTCTTTTTTTTTTCTCCTCTTACCTCTGTGTCTACCTCATGGACTTCTCCTTTTCTTTTACTCACAAATCACTTTTTTTCTTCACTTGACATCCCACTCACTTCACACAACACAACCTCTCCTCCTCCCTTTCTTGGGATGTCTACATGTATTTGCTTACTCCTTCCATCTTTTCTCTCTCATCCTTATGTTTTATGATTTATCTCAATCTTTTCTAATCTTTACTAGGTTTGTTTTCTGTGTAAATCAATTGATTTTTCATCCAAAAACTTGAAACATAAGCAGTGTTCTATGCCAAATAACATTGAATTCTTTTTATGCTGCCTCAGTTTCACTGAGCTCATATATTTTATTTTTCTTACTTTTCATAGGTGAACAAGCGAAAGCCGTACCACAGTGTCAACTTCGTGATTGCCCATGATGGCTTTACCTTGTATGACCTTGTTTCATACAATAATAAGGTATCAGTTAAGTTTACTGCTCTTTATTGTTTTGAAACATGAAACTTGTACATCATCTGGATTTGGATGGTGAAAATTACAGCACAATGATGCGAATGGTGAAGGTGGCAATGATGGATGCAATGACAACTTCAGTTGGAATTGTGGAATTGAAGGTAAAGATGAGGTTTTGATCCCACTTATTTATTTTTTCCTTTCATACTTCCTGATTTCCTTAGTATGAACTAAAACTTTTGTTGTCCCTTCACATTCTTGCTTGCATAACAGGCTATTTATTTCCTTTATCATGCTTGGTACTTTAACAAAGATTAATTTGTTCTCTCTTTACTTGAGGAAGCATATGCTATTCCGGAGTCCAAGACTTTTAGCAATAATTTTCTTCCAAGGATAGGTGCTGAGGATGTAAAGTTTGTTATGTCCTCCAGATATTAAGCCCTACCTGTTTTGTTTCTCTTACTTTTGTTTAACATTTTGTCACTACCAATTATGTGTTATTTGTAATCTCAAACTCCTGGTCTACTGTATAGTGTTAAATAATAAGGGTCTGTATAGTAGCACCTAAGGGTGTGGCCTAGTGGTTAATGAAGTGGTTGAGAACCCTGAGGTCTCAGGTTCAAAACTCAGCGGAGACAAAAAACACTAGATGATTCTTCCCATCTATCTTAGCCTTGGTGGACCAGTGTTTTGGACGGCGAAAGGCGACAAGGGCCTGCCTCGCTTCGTGGCGAGGCGCTCGCCTTTTTGAATTGAGGCACCAATTAATACCAAAAATTTAAAATATTTAATTGCATATATAAATATCCAAAATCTCAATAGCAATAACATATATTAGCAAATATTTCAACTCAAAAACTAATAGTAGATACTAAAAGTCTAGAACTTGAATAACTCAACAATTCATAAGGCAATTGACAAGCAATACTAGAACTCTAAAAGTCTATTCTTCTTCAAGATTATCAAAATTTTGAAGATTAACATTCACTATTTATGGACAAATAAATACTATATTAATTAGTACAAAACTAAATTGAGTAGGGTAGAAATAAATATAGAAGGATTGACAGGTTAGAGAGACATGGTTGGTTGAGGTAGATGTTTGTGAAAGGCGCTCGCCTTATATCATTCCAAGAATGAAGTGAATACTGTATTGAGGTAGATGTTTGTGGGAATAACCCAGCTGGACATTCCAGCCACGAAAAGAGAGTGCAGGCTCAAAACAAGTAGTATAGATTATAGAATGATATAATATGAACAAATGATGAATTCAATCCTTCCAACTAGATAATAATGCCATGACTGCGAAACATTGATTTTTGGCTTTAATAAACTAGCTTTGTCCACTTGTACACTGAGCCTTTGCTTGTCTATGATATTTGTTTCGGTAGTATATTCCATTTCAGATCTACTTTGCTGTTATTGTCTTCAGACTTCATTGACAGACTCATATCAGTATCCATTTATCATTTTTTCCCTCCGTTCATGGACACAATGTACTAGATTCTGAATCTAAGGTCAGCCCAACCCCAAGCTTTAATCTAATTGCAATACACACCTACTAACTGAAACAGTTTCCATACTGAAGTATTTCTTTTATAAGTGATGGTATTGTTTCAAATCCAGTCTGAAAGGCTATCATCTTCTTGTATCTTCTTCCAGGTGAAACTTCAGATGCAAATATTAATGCACTGCGTTCACAGCAAATGAAAAATTTTCATTTGGCACTGATGGTTTCTCAGGTGTGATGCATCATCTATTCAGTTAACAGCATTTGCGTTTCTTTTCTTGCATATATTGAGAATTAGTCGGTAGCTTATCTACTAGATCTCATAATTCTATTTGTCCTTAGTTCACAAATTCTATTTTTTCTCTCATAATTATTTTTTTGCGACTATTGAGTTATTTGCTTACAGTATTTCTCCCTCATTGTTCAACAAGAAATCGAACACTGCCATGGAATTTTAGGGTCACACTTTTGACATATTATAGCAAACTTCAGATTTTAGTCTATTTTGGCTAATTTTGGTTGAAGTATTGGTTTCTGAAACCCTCATAAAAAGGATTATTTTGACATACTATGGATACTAATTTACTTACTTATATCTTTCCTGGATTATGCCTATCTTCAGTAATTTTCTTATTAAAAGTGTCATATGCACATTAGATGTCCCACCCCTATTATTGTTACTTAAGTTTACCTTTCTAAATTTTTGTACTTTCTTGGTTTATAAGGGAACACCAATGATGCTTATGGGGGATGAGTATGGGCATACCCGCTATGGAAATAATAACAGTTATGGACATGATACCGCCATCAACAATTTCCAGTGGGGACAAGTAAGATATTATGTTTTCTTGCTGGTACTTCTTTCCTGCTACTGCAAGTAACCCAGTGAACTTTGTCAATCCAGTTGGAAGCAAAGAAGAATGATCACTTCAGGTTCTTTTCCAAGATGATAAAGTTTCGACTGTCCCACAATGTTCTTAGAAAGGAAAATTTCATTGAGAAGGTAATGTTATTGTCTACCTGGTGTCATGCTTAACTTTACTGGCAATAGTATTACTAAGAGGTAATTTATTTTGAAAACTGAATGCTATATTCTGTGTTTCATTTGTGGCGGTATCCCTTGTCTTTAAATATTAATGCAACAGAAAAAGCTAATGAAAGAGTTCCCTGCAAAGAAATGATCCCGAGTATGTGATCAAAACGGTAGTATGCCTATTTAGACCTTCCGTTTCATGGTTGGAGCTGGTGTAAGATAACCTGGGGGTACTGAACTAAGTTGAAAGGTCAGATTATTTGGGGTCCTCTTTGTGGAACATACTTAAATGGTGTTTCTTCACATGACATACAGTTAGTTTAGGTTGTCCCATCTATGATCCACTGGTCCATTTATTCACAGTTCCCTTATCAATTATCATATGTTTGGAAGATTTGATAAATGTTAGCCCCCTCAACTACCGATGGTTCTCTTCAAGATGTTTGAGATTTTTCTAGCTATTTGAATCCTTTGGTGCCTCTGATTTTTCCAAATAGGTGGAAAGAAGCACAAATTTGATCCAATAGGTGGAACGGTATTTTGATTCATTTCTAATACATTATGGGTATTGTTTATCCAATAGGGGGGAAGAAGGACAGAATTGATCAAATAGATGGGAGGAGGGCAGTTTTTTTAACCATTTCTAATGTTACGTTAAGGGCATTTTTAACCCTTTTCTGTTTTTTGTTTTTTTTTGGTGGCGGTGGGGTTCCATCGTAGTACTTAGTGTTCTCTAGCTCTGCATAATGCTGTCTCAATTCGACTATTCTGATGGATTAGCAATCATTACTTTGCAGAACGACATTACCTGGCTCGAGGACAACTGGTACAATGAAGAGAGTAGATTCCTTGCATTTATGTAAGAATAAACCCTACTAATAACTGGCAATAATCTCCATCTTATCATATCTGATTCTAAATCATGAATTCACTCACACACTACAATCAGTCCTCTTTTTAAGCAAGTTTTTGTACGGATTGCCGCTATTTTGGGGTGGTCTTTAATTTTTGCCCCTACTGCTCATTCAATGAAAATTTGTTGTCCAAAGTACCCTTAACTATGACTTAATTTCGCTGGGAAAACCTTTTTAGATAATGTTTGCCCTAGGGCATCAGCTCAGTGCCATCAAATTCTCAAGGCAAACTTTATGCTTAATTTGTTTTAGAAATTTCGTTAGGCATAGGTTATGCCCTATGAGGCACAAGTTCACACTACTGAACTTATGCCCCAAGATATAAGTTCGTGTATGAACTTCTTAAGGCATAATGTTTTAAAACCGAACTTATATCCCAAGGCACAAGTTATGATGCCATACAAGGCATTAGTACAATTTTAAAACTTTATGTTTTACTAGACATAAGTTTAGTGTTTGAACTTTATGCCTTAAGAAGACATACTACTGAACTTGTGCCCCAAGGCATAGGCATAAGTTATGCCTAAGGCAAGATAAATTTGCAAGGCACGGGTTATACCTATATGGTGTATGTTTAGTGTATGGACTTCTTAAAGTATAATGTTCTAAAAATGAACTTATGTCTTATAGGGCATAACCTGTGCCTAGCGAATTTTTATTATTAGGGGTATTTTCGTCTGCATTTTTATTACTCAAGTGCTGAAGGGAAGATACTAGAAAGCCACGAATTTGAGTGAAAGAAGTTAAAGACCACCCAAAATAGGGGCATTCCTGCGAATGATCCTTTTTAAAGCTGTTTTCATATGGTCTGTTTCTTTTACACCGAGTTTTTTCTTGTTTTTCTTCTATCCCTTAATTTTCAGTTGCAACTGTGTTCTTGATTTTAATTTGTCAACCAAAATTTTAATGTGACAAGTTCAAAATTTAGGAGCTTTTCTTTTCGCATGAGTGAATTTGCATATTGGATTCTCTTTTGTACAATGTAGGCTCCATGATGGGAATGGAGGAGATATTTACTTGGCATTTAATGCACACCACTTCTCCATCAAAACAGCAATACCTTCACCACCACGAAATAGAAGTTGGTACCGAGTGGTAAGCTATTCTTATTATTTTTTATTATTATTATTTTATTTTTATTTTTAAAAAAAAACAATTACCCCTCCCTAGGAGCTCCCACCTTCTTGTCCTATTCTTATTAGTTAAGGAATGCACTTTGCATATACATCCAAAACATGAGATAGCCTCTGAATTTTGCTCCTGCTCTGATATGTTTGGTTATTCTTTCTTGTATTTTGGATTTGTACCTACTGATTTGGAAATTATAGGTCGAAGACAGAAAGTGTTGTATTATATCCTCATGTTCCAATCGTATTTCGCATTGAACACCCTATTAATTTTGTCCCAATTGGAGACAACTCTTGCTCTTTCCAAAATGTGAACTATCCATCGTGATCATGCTATTGAATGTCTGAATTAGATCTAAGTTTTTCCTTAGTTTGTGAATAGAGTAGTCGAATATGGATACACATATTTCCTTTTTCCTGTATAACTTTATAGTAGAATATCATTAAAAAATGTGAAAAGTTAACGCAAGCAATTTATAGATAGCATACCTAGCATGTGAAGATTAAGCAGTCATGGCTGTGGTACCAGTATGATGATAATATGGATACTAGGGTTATGCTTATGTGGGATGTTGTATTATAGTGTTTTTGAATTATAGGAAGATTTTGATAAGTAGGGGCAAAGCTACCCTTTGGATATTAGATTGTAGTTTTGCTTATGTTAGTTTTCTCATCAGAAGAGTACATCAAGTAGTGATTGTAACAATAATAAATAAAGGGCGTATATGTCACGTAGCCTTCACCGAACAATACTGAATAAATAAATATACTAACCACCTTATTGTGTTATCAGAAGAATACAGCAAGAAGCTATCATAATAGATAAAGGGTCTGCTCGTTCACATTGTTCCCAAACTAGTGTGGCAGTAAGGGGTGTGGAGTATACATCACTTATAAAAGAAATAAATAGACTATCCATCTTATTCTTTCTTCTCCCTAAATTTTCAGGTTCTTGTTAAATATACAATGATTATCGTGTTACTGTTTAAATTTTTTGACATGATCATCTCCTTTTAAGAACATGTACGTTTGATAAACAGGATATTTCTCATCAGAAGATACAAAATCATGATAAAGAACATAAGAAACAGCATATACTGCATTTCAGGCATATTTTACCTTGAACAAATAGGAAACTAATAAACGGTCTATAATGTGATATCCGTGCTTCATAGAATTTCATTTCTCCAAATATACAAAATGACAGCCATTTTATCTTCACATGATCTTCTTTTAATTTTACTTTATTTTGTGCAGTCTGTTGTCAGTTCCAATATTTAATGAAGGAAGTTAATTTGCATTTGTTCAGTATAGCTATTTGTTTTGGTATTGTCTTGATATTTACCGTCTCAAGTAGTACTCAAACTGAAAAAGTCACCTCAATTTTTGTACAAACTGATAATTTTAATTGCAGGTGGACACTAATCTGAAATCACCAGATGATTTTGTTACTGAGGGAGTGTCTGGTATCAGTGAAACTTATGATGTTGCGCCGTACTCTGCTATCCTTCTTGAAGCAAAGAAATAACTACCGGGATTATGCTGCTTTTAGATGTTGTCCATGAGTTTTTACAGTAGTACCTCCTTTTGGATTGGATAGTTCAAATCGGAATTCAGGCGCGAATATAAGCATACAGTTAGCCTATAAATGTAGTATGTTGAGCAGAAATCTTGTGATAAGCAACCAGTTTGTTCAGGCTGCTATTGACAGGTACAAACACCCTATAGTAACCAGATAAATTGAGACCATTGTTCCAGGTTGTTTGAGACAGGTAAACTTGGTGCCTCAACACTTATTTATTTATTTTTTTCCAAGAAAAAAAATATACCAATAGGACAGTCCTGTTGCCTTTTTTTTAATTAATAAAGTAGAGATCAAAACTGTAGCTTACACCATGTACTAGAGTGAGAAATACTATAACTAGAGTGAAGTTCAAGCCAAAATTGCTCCACCTTCCTAAAACATGATATTTATATGTGTCACGATCCAAAGGCTGACACCTACTAACACTTACCGCCAACCCATAGGACCCAATGGGCAGTAAGCCAAATTTCAATGGAATTAAACAACATAAGGAAATAACAGCGGAAGAGAAGAATGACATAAATAAAAAGAATCATACAAGATTCAATCACATGATCTGCTAGATGATGGTACAAAGCAACTAAAACGAGTACAAGTTCAAAAATAAGCAAAATAAGTATAGATTTGTCTCGAACACGAAAGACTAGTTAAAATTATATACAGATGGAGATGAGTCAAATTATAATGTCATCAGCTCACCCTCAATCTCCGAATGACCCTGCTGCAAAACACAAATTAACGCTATTGGTTGGCATTGGATCTCATTAGGAAAACGGATGTTGAGTGTAGCATGAGTATCAAAACAGCAGGTACCTACCTAGTAGGCATCATAGGTCGATTGAGCTTGGAAAGTAGATACACAATGCAAAGCGAGATGAAAGCGGTAACTAAGAGTCAGAAGAAAGGAACAATAACGATAAGCCTAACCATGCACCATCAGTTATCTAACACGAAGCGGAGAGAGAAATGAAGGTAAATAACTCAAACAGGAATTAGACGATTTTCGAATAATTTTTGAGTCAAACGGCTCCAAATAGCAATTCTATGACAAAAACTAGTATATGTCTAGACTAATGTCAAGAATCAATTCAATAGGCATAAAGCTGAACATGGCATAATACGCATAACTGACAAGGTAAAACATGTTATTTCCTTCGAAACTACCCGAAAATGAAAGTTAAGGCAAGAATTCTATCAACTAACATCAATCATGCTAACTTAGTTAGTTAATGAATTTTTTGATGATATGATTTTTGGATATTTTTTTTCAAAATCTTTTTAGGACCCTCCGTAATGACTAGGGGGCAATAGGTATAGCTCGTCGTAATTCACGCCATCTTTTTATCATTTAGGGGCCACTCAACATGAATTAGACAATTTTCTGAAAATAGTCTAATTCTTGTTGAGTGGCCCTTAAATGCTAAAAAAAATGGCGTGGATTATGGTGAGGCTATATCCCCATGTCATTACAGAGGGTCTTGTAAAGGTTTTGAAAAAAAAGTGTTTGAAAGTCATATCACCGAAAAATACATGGACCAACACAAATGAAAAAACTGAGAAAATCACCTAAATCCTATAGATCATGGTGAGGCTATCGGTATTGTCACACTAATCTATGTACATACATAGCTCACTAACCATCACTCATGTTAACCCAAAAAACTTAATGAAGTACAATGGACAATCTCATCTATAGCACGTTGAAACATAACAACAAAAGTAATATTAGATCAGTAACAGGAGAAGATTACCATGATTTGTTCCTTTATTGTACAGACAACACTGTATACATCTTAAAGAATACAAAATTGATATATTATGCACATACTGCAGTACTCTTCCTCATGTACTAGTAAATTGTAAATGTATATCATCCTCCATTGTGTTGTTGCACAACTAATATTGTGGAATTACTTTGTATATCTGCTAAAGCAAACATGTCTCCTACAGGGCCTAATTCAGACTCTTCAACCCAATCAGAA
This sequence comes from Solanum etuberosum, assembly GCA_029582245.1. NCBI lineage: Eukaryota > Viridiplantae > Streptophyta > Magnoliopsida > Solanales > Solanaceae > Solanum > Solanum etuberosum. Next base: position 89,832 of record JAJONR010002281.1, on the reverse strand, counting down.
AGACCAAGTAATAGAGGAGATTGGGAGTCATGACGTCTCCCAACAATGATAAGTTCGTATTCATCTTCCATGGATCGCATAACAGCAGCTGTACCTGTTCCATCTCTTATCAACTTCTCCACATACTTGACACGATAATTACCTGCCATATCGCTCCTTGCTTCACTTAACATTTCATTGTCCATCATTTTTTGTATTGTCTCATAATCGCTACTACTTGTGTTGTTATTGTTGTAATTACCACTTTCATGAAGGAGTACTAACCGCACTATTGTGAGGCTAATGTTTTGTTTTCCAGCCATACGCTCACCCAGAGCTAGTGCTTCCCTATCATCTGGTCCTCCCAAGAAAAGTACACCAACACGGTACAATGACCACGCGTCTAGTATAGGCCTTGATGTGTTGACAAGTGACCTGTCTACAATTATTGCAACCGAACAAGGTGTTGTCTGAAGGATCTTGTCATTCATAGTCTTAATCCCCATCTTCGATGCCCTCTTCTGATTCACGGAAGAAGAAGAAGAAGTAGTACTACTTGTTAACCTCTTGTGGAAAGGAATCATTACGAGAGATGCCCTCCTTTCAAGCGCCATTGTGCAAACTTCATCATGCATCATTACATAAGGAGATATAGCTGTAAAGGGATGCATGGTTACTGTCTCACAGAAGTTCTTCTCAAACACTTTAAAAGCATTGATGATTCTTTTTGAAGCTGACGCCTCGTTTGTGTGCTTCATCACTAATGGGAGTTTGTGGTTTATGAGAAGAGGATGTGCACGACCAACCATCTCTATTAAATGGAGCATCGCGATATCCATATGGCTTTGGTTTGACGGGTGAAGTGCTTCCAGCAAGTTTATTGTGGAAGGAACATTTTCTTGATCATGTATACATGCAAGCACCCGAAGCTCAGAGTGGGGCTTCATATGCTGGATATTCCTGTTCTTGTGTGCTGCATATCTTTTATGTGGATCATACAGGGACTTCAGTATCGGTGTCACGATTGCAGTTGCAATTAACAGGGATATGCACAACACAACAAAAGCTTCATCCGCTATCGCCTGTACGTTCCATGAAAATGATCATGAGCTGCCTTGGCCATATCGATCGAGTTAAAGAGAATCAGGTAAACAGATTGATTGATTAATTAATTACCTCATTTTGCTTCATCATTTTAAACATGCCTAGCTCTAGAACACCTTGAACGTTGGATACGAGGCCAATTGAGATTGCATCTCGGAGGGAAACTTGGTTGTAGATTGAAGAGATAAGTGCTCCAAGGAATTTCCCCAAACAAGCAACGAGAATAATCGATTGCAGAACCAAATAATTCTTCAGTTTGACAGAAAATATGTCAGTAACCAAACCGGTTTTGACAAAGTAGATGGGCATAAAGAGCCATGAAACAATGAATTGAAGCTTCTCGACGAGGGCAGAGCCTAGTGGTGGTCCAGCAGGTATGGCTAGACCGTAAACTAGTGGCCCGTAGAAGAGGTTTAGGCCTAAAGCCTTGCTGCAAAATCCAGAGAGCAAGACCCCAATAAATACCATACAAATGAAACTTTGTTTCAATGGCTCTGCTGGTGGATTTCTTCGCGTGCTCCATATGATTAGAGGCCTCACAACAAGAAATACAAACATGGTAAAGCCTATACCAGAAGTAATGCTTTGTAGAAACATGAATTTCTCGACGGATGGTTGACTTGAGAGGCTGGTGATAGCTATGATTAAAAACCCAAACATATTGCTAACAAGGGAGCAAGAGAGTGCCATCCTTCCAAAATCAGAATTGACCATCCTAAGCTCGGTGAGATAGTGAGCGATGACTGGGAATCCGAGTACAGAAGACATGGTAGCTACTGCAGGGAGTGATTCAGATACTAATGGATCAATATGTATATGACAAGTGATGAGAATAAAAGAGGTACTGATACTTAGCACAAGAGCAGTTGCTACAGTTGATACACCAATGATGAACTCTTTCTTCTCAATTCTCTTGAGGATCCAAGGATCTATTTGCACTCCGATCAAGAAGAAGAAGAACATATAACCAAATAATGCAACAGCATCGATAACTACCAGACTTCTGTAAGGATAGAAAAGCTGTATGAACCCATCAATTCGTCCTAGAAAGGACGGACCTAGTAGTAAGCCACCCTGCATACATACATCATTTTTCAAAATTAATTAATTAACGAAAAAAATAATAAATAAACGAAGATATATACTTACAAAAATTTGAATGACATTAGACGGTTGACCGAGGGGTTTGAAGAGGGTAGAAGTGAAAAGAATGAAGAGGGAAGCCAAGGAGAGCTGAGAGAGTAGGAGAGGAACAGAGTAATCTAATGGGTTCGCGTTATGGAATAAGATGGAACCTTTGGATTGAATCTTTCCAATTGACATGCAAATTGATGAATCATTTTGTCCATGTCTAAATATTTTAGCATACGTTGCTAAGTCATCTGGTTCCATCATGTGTGAACCCATTTCAACATCCCTCGTCCCTCTTCCCCGCCACCTTAATTCCTCTCTCTCTCTCTCTCAAAAATTATATACGGAAACGAAGAGATTAGAGATTAGAGATTAGAGAAGAAGAAGAAGAAATCATGTTCATGGTCTCCTCTTTTTTCGCTATATTAATTAATTATTCGACTTTTTAAAAATACCTAGTAATTTTCGAATCATACATTTCACACGAGTAAAAATAAGTGACTTCTCAAAATACATCATAATTTACTAGATAAGCACTGTTCAAAAAATTGACTCCATAACTAACCATTTTCAAACAAGCTATTCTGTTTCATACTTTATGGTTGTTTAATTTGTGTGTTCGTACAGCGTGGGATGGCAATGGGGCGGGCTGAGTTTAACTTGCAAAAAATTTAAGTTAGGAAGCATGTAAGAAATTGTATTAGTTTTGATTAAATAATTTTCATTTACTATTTTGAATATTTTGATAACGTTAAAGAAATATCTTAATAGATAATGTTCTATTACTCTTATAACATATGTAAAAAATTAAAATTAAATTTGAACCCGCATAAAATCGCATAAACCCGCAACCCGCCCCGCACTAGTTTCTAAAAAACCCACTTCAACCCGCCCCACATCCCTCCCCGCCTCGCATAACCTTAAACTCACCCCTCCCTGCATTCACCCCGCTCCATTGCCATCCCTACACGCAAGTGCTGCTTTAAAAGGATACAAGCCTCTTGACCTACCTGGCCGCCAACGGATTGGTGAAATATTCTCAGTGTTTCAAGGCCATGAAACACGAATTCATGATCATGAATGTTTTTCGTGTATGTTGATTTTTCTGAATTTGGTTGACGGACTGTGATTGGTCTGAAATCTTATCTGGAAATGACCAAGTGACCAATACTCACCAAGACAAACTTCAGTTTTTTTGGCATTGGGATCATGAAAAATGAATTCATGATTAGTATGTGTTGTTTGGGGAAAAAAGAATTATTTCAACAATATCATGGTAAAATCAACACTATAATGTTTATGCAACTCATTTCTGTGCATAATCTACCCATATATCAGATAATATGCCCATGCATATAAATTACAATACACATAATGTATGTACATGCCAACAAGCAACAGCTATTCTGGGAGATCGAAATGCTTTACACGAACATAGACAACTACAATTCTAAGAAGATCTGGAAATGGCAAGAGAAGAACGATCAATTTCTCTTCCCGTTAACCATGAGAGACTGAAATGGTACTCTCTTAATTTCAATGAAGGTTGAATATTCCTTGCTAATTGGTTGTTTCCATGGCTCACCGTCCATCTGCATATAAGCTTCATCCCACTCTCCTGCACGCAACTCAAATCTAATTGCTGAAGCCTACAAAGCAGCAAAAGAAGTACTCAATTAAACCTCATTCAACAATGTCCATCAAGTCCACCAAGGAATAGCTAGAACAATCTCATTAAGAACAAATGTGATCCCACCAAAACGATGAGAAATACTCATATGACATTCTGCGAGACAGAGAGAGAACAAATCCACACATGTTACCTATCAATTTACAGAAAGTCTTGTTTAAACAACGTTGAAATTCAGATAAATGAGATGGCCAAGTAAGAGTTTATCTTGTCCAGAAAAGGTTTTGATTCTAAAATAGTTTTTGCTTTATTCTATGAGACGTAAGTAATTACCATTATGTAATTACTTACTGAAAGTATCTGTGTTGGATGTGTTCTAGTGAATATACTTCCTCAAATATAACATAGAACCAGATATTCTCCAGCAAAGCTGCTCTCTCTTTCAATTCTAATACCTCTTTGGGAGGGGCTCACATTAGGATGTATTAACAATTTATTGTCCAAAATGAGGACAACTGGTTTATCAACCCTAATAAAAAACGAGAGCATCATTCAGATGCCTGAAAGACCATTATCAGGTGTCTGTAGATGTCCTTGCCCGATGCAAGAGCCTAACCTTAGACAGACAATGGAGAAACTTAGCTGGAAGTTAGTACAGCAAGAGGAATTTCCTGTGATATAGTAGATAACCCTTCCCCGCTTTGTTTTTCGTTGGAAAGTCTATGAAGAAATGCATGTAATGATTACCATGATCATTTTTTTAAAGGTTATGATTACCATGATCAAAATGAAATAGAGAGGACACATATCAGTGATTAACACGCACACATCTAAATTTATTGCCTCTAAGCTGCACTTGTTCTTTTTTACCAGATCTTGATAATACCTGGGCAATGTGTTTTGCAGAAATGAGCTCAACCATAACCATAGATGCATGCCATCCATGTTTCAGGCCAAAAATTTCAATGCAACCATCATCTGCATGGGCTTCCACAAAACCCCTCTACAATTTCATAGGAAAATAAAAAAAATCATTGTTACTTTTGATGATGTATAACAGTTAATAGTATGTTCTATGTTGGCTTTTCATCTTCAGATCAGATGTGAAGTGGCAGCAACTTCCTATCGTTATCTTGAAGTTTATTATGACCACATCCTAGGTACTGATAAAGTTTGAAAAATTGAGAATATGTGATAAACTGAACTAACACATCAATTAAACTTTCCGGTTTAAAAATTACAAGTTGCAAAAACTTTGGGAAAAAATACCACTAGGGACTTCGGAGTTTTTGCTCAAATCATGTGTTGCTAGTAGGGGAACCACACAATATGCAGAACCTAAAACTTGAAGTGACTAGAAGCTCAATCATTTTCTCTGATTACAGACTATACAATAAGTGGTACCTCAAAGATAAAGTTGTCTAGAAGCTGAAAACAGTTTTTCTGAATATGGACCAAATTCAGAAATTTTGTACAAAGATATTTGTCTGACAACCTAAGCAGAACAGCTAATACATTCTATTTAAACTGTTCAGCAATTTCCAACTAAATAACCCTAGTTTATCGTTGGTTTCAGAAATGACTAATTTACCTTGAAGAAAAAAGAATAATTCAGGAAGTATTCATTAATTATACACCAAAGCCACTGAAGTCCTACACAGTTAACACAAAAGAATACCTTCTCCAAGTACTCTGGCTTCAAACGTCCCCATGGATTCCTTCCACCGCCATAGCTAGGGAGATTCAGGGTGACTATTGACCGAACACTACAAAAAGACAAAACAGGAAAATGAATTCACAAGTAAGAAAAAATACATGTAAAAGCCAGTGTATTAGCATTGTAGTTCATATTACAGAACAATATAATTGACTATTTGACAAATAATTAAAACAAAACAATATACTCGGTGTAATATCACAAGTGGGGTTTGGGGAGGGTGGCGTGCATGTAGTCTTACCCTACCTTGTGAAGGTAGAGAAACTGTTTCAAATAGACCCTCGCCTCAAGTAAAGCATTTCAAAAAAACAAGTGTGAAGCAAATACAGTAGCAAGGAAGTCAAGCTGAAAACAATAAAAAAGATGACAAAAATAACAACAAATAATACAATAACTGAAGCAAAGGAAATATCATGTAATACTAACGTCGATGAATAAGCTAGTAAGATAGTAACAATAACAATACGGGGAAGGGAACTAGACAATGATTGACTACCTATTAACCTTCAACTCTAATCCTCGACTTTCATATCTTCCTATCAAGGGTCATGTCCTCGATAAGTTGCAGGTGTGTCATGTACTATCTAATCATCTTTCCCTTACTTCTTCGGCCTACCTCTACCTATTCTAATACCCACTAGCCAACCTCTCACACCTCTTCAATAGAGCATATGTGCATCTTCTCTTCACATGCCCAAACCATCTCAGTTTTGTCTCCCTCATCTTGTCCACCACGAAAGTCATTCCCAACTTATCCCGGATAACTTTGTTCCTAATCATATCTCTCTTAATATATCCACACATTCATCTCAACATCATTTCATCTGCTCTCATCTTTTGGACGTGCGAGTTTTTAACCAGCCAACACTCTGTCTCATACAACACTTCTTTCTTTTTTAATGGAAAAGACCGGGTTTCTAAGCTCGATGTGGGAAGTGGAGGTTCTGGAGACAAGCTACCTGAGTCATGTAGCTCTAAATACAACAAAGATTGTCTGACCACCACTTTATAAAACTTACCTTTAAGGCTTGGTGGCACATACTTATCACACAAGACGCCAGATGCAAACTTTCATTTTATCCACCCCGTTCTAATACGACATGTAATATCATCATCAATCTCCCAATTTTCTTAGATTATTCAAAACTTCCTTTCTTGAAGATGACTTGAATATCAATCCTTACTTCCTCATCAGCCACATGAGTAACATCACTGAACTTGCATTCCAAGTATTTTGTCTTAGCCCTACTCAACTTGAACCTTTGACTCCAAGGTTTGTTTCCGAACCTCCAACCTGTCGTTAACTTTGCCGTGTGTCTCTTCAATCAAATCTATGTCATCTCCGCATGCACAATGGCACCTCTTCTCGTACATGTCACGTCAATTCATCCATCACAAATACAAACAGAAACAGGCTAAGAGTCGTTCCCTAGTGCAATCCCATCACGACTAGGAAGTGCTCCGAGTCTCCCCTCACTGTTCTCACTCTAGTCTTGCCTCCATCGAACATGTCCTTAATTGTCTTAATGTACGCCATAGGTACACCTTTAGCTCCAAACATCTTCATAGGACCCCCCATAGGGCCTTTGTCGTGAGCTTTTTCTATGTCAATGAAAACCATAGTAAGTCCTTCTCCCTATATTGATCCATCAATCTCCTAATGATATGTATGACTTCTGTAGTCGAACGCCCCGGCATGAATCCAAATTTGTTCTCCGTGATAGACACACCCCTACTCATCCTCATCTCTAACACCCTCCCCGAAAATTTAATATTGCGGCTTAGCAGGTTGATACCCATATAGTTGTCAAATAATAAGAACAATGAAACATATATAATAGTTAGTTATCCAAGAGATTCTGCATTACATGACAGACATAAAATACAACACTGTAATAAATATTCCAGGACAAAAATCAACCTTGAAGGAACAGAGATTTGCTCCCACTTTGAGCTGTTGACCTTCTTAACATACAGTCGCAAAATATTATTCAATCCCCTGCCATCAATAAAAGTAACCACAGAATCTTTAAAAAAAAAATATCAGAGATGAAAAGCATGATTGGGTACAACTTTTAAAATAATATCCAAGTTTATGTGTTGGAAGGAATAGGAGGGGACACAAATTATACATTATTTTTTCAACAGATTATACATAACCATACATGATGATAAATACTGCCAGACTAATGCTGAGTTATCAATATACAGAGGGGAATACATGGCAAACAATTTCAAGAAAACTCCAGTAAGTGCTGCACGTCCCCTTTCCTTGAGATAGATGTGAAAACTTTTGGCGTCCTTGTTAATTAATCTAATACTACAATCAAATAGTATCAGTCACACCTTTTATTTTCAAGCCTAAGAATATCCGCTGTCCTGCACGTAAGGGCATACATACTGTGCATACTAGCTTTGGAAAGCAATATATGATATATTGGACAAGAGAGGATGAAACACTGACATAATTAACATAAGAAGGTACATAAGAAACATCTTTTGATAAAGCATGTGGCAACTACCAGAGTGCGATGAATTAAAAGGCATCAGGGATCAATGGGTGTTGAGGGAGTCATTCTAACCTCAAACAAGGGTCACTGCTACATGGTGTAAAGAACCAGCCTTGCGTGCAACTATATCCTGAGTAAATCAACTGTAATAAATGCTTTGTCAATAACTAGAACTTCTGTCCCAAGAAATTAAAGTAGCACTTTCATAAAGTTAAAATATCAGCTAGAAACATGAAATGTAAAAAAAAAAAAAAACTATATACGTAGGTTCAAAGTAACAAACACAAAGGGAAAGTGACTAAAATACATCCTAGGATGGCAATACACTTTCAGTAAAGGAGCAGTAAAAAACAGCTAGCAATCACTATCCACGCAATGAGATATCTCAAATAAGTTCATGACACATAATTGCATGAATATAAACAGGGCCATACAACAAGACTGTTATGGAAGTTTTAGAAGTTACTTAAATACATCTGCTCCTTATTTTAAGAGAAGCCGAAAAGTTTAAACTTCCTATTAAAAGTAACCCAAGCACAGGAAACCAGTAGTGGTCTTAGAGATCCAAAACAGATACTTCTCATTTTTAATAGGTTTTAAGTGTATCCTAGAGGATTTATATGTGAAAAGATATGGCATCTGGGCCTAACTCAACCCCAAAAGCTAGCTTATGAGGGAGAATTGCCCAAGTCCATATAAGCAGACCAATCCATTCCCCAACCAATGTAGGACTCTATAACCCACTCTAACACCCCCCCTTCACACCCAAGCCCCAGTGGAGTGTGGAACGACAGCCCAAACTGGAAATGGACCTGGCTCTGATACCATGAAAATATGTAGCACATAGGTCTTACTCAACCCCAAAAGCTAGCTTATGAGGGGAAGATAGCCCAAGTCCATATAAGCAGACCACTAGTCCATTCCCCAACCAATGTGGGACTCTAACCCACTCTAACAATATGCAATAATGCAACCACAATTTTATCTATTCAACAAGGATTTGTGAAGATAAAATAAGAGTTTGGTTCGCATAGATAATCAGTTTTTAAGGAAATCCCAAAGAAAATGGAGCAGCGCCATTTGGCAACATGAGGTTGTTAGTTCTAACAAAAAATTTAGAATGTCTTCAATGCTTTCCTTATGATATGTGTTGTTTGCCCACATTTCTTCATTTGACAAGCATATACACTTTTTCAAATTAATTGAGTGATACGAAGAGAAAAAAGAAAGATCAAGAGATCCCTCAATAAGTACTTCAAAAAATTTAACGATCAAGGAACAAGAAGCACCAACCTTGTTTGATATGGGACCTTGTGCGAGGTATGGTTTCTCATTCCGTAAATGATGGAAGCCATAGGCTACCTGTGCATCCATTCCTGCATAGAAAGTTATAGATACAAGTTATCGAACACAAACTTTAAATCTTGTGGACCAAATGGGGGGAGGGAGGGAAAATGATTGTAACAACCGAATGAACAATTCTGATTCACAAAGAGATGTTTTTGTCCTTCACTGATAAACTTATATGAAGATTTTAGAGGGATCAGTAATGAAAGCAAAAGAAGATGGAACTCAATTCCACCTGCAGTTTGGTGGACCGCATGGACAAAAAGAATACAGAATTCGACAGCAAAATGTAATTAGCCTTAAACATAGGTATATCTTTTAGGTGCAGACTGGTAATTGTACATGATGTAAATGCTACTCTACATCAAATTGCTGATCCGAACTATCTGTGACATCTTCTCCAGAAAGATTAGTGCTAGTTTATCATCAATAGAATGTCACTCTAATCCTTCTTTTGATAAGGTAAGGGTTAGAATCTTACCTAGTCAAAAAAACAAAAAGAAAAAAACAGTTTTGCAGATTAAAACAAGTAAGAGAGTTCAGACAAGTTACACATAGATTAAGAAAATCAAAAGAAATCTCTTACAGTCATGTTTCATTAGTACAAGAGTTAAGCAAATTGCATTAGTTGACCATAAGAGAAGCCTCAACCTTTACAAATCTAAGCAAATTGCAAATATAAGAGAGGTGCTAACATAGTATTTATTCTGGCAAGCTTTTACTCTTAAGCAAACAAAACCAGCATCCATACATAAATAATTTCTCACCTGCATGTAAAGTAAGTGCAATAGAAAAGTTCGAAAAGATCTCATAAGAGGGTCTCGACATTGAACTACTGAGAGGAAGGAGAAAACAATCAAAAGGGATTATGGAAAGTAGACATGAGTAAGCAGGTTGCTATGAAACATTATGGACTAACTTTATGAATTAAGATTTCAAAAGTTCACATTAATGCTAGTGATGTAAACTATTTACAAAGATTTCCAAGATAGAAGTACACAATTGATTAGGTCTTACGCTCTCTTACAATCTAAGTTAACCCTAATGTGAAATGAGTCTTGACAGTTGATTACTTCTATGATCTATTAATCATCATACCTATGCTAAAGTAATTGTAGTATACTCCTTGATAGTTGGACAACTTCTTGGGCAACTCGCCATCAATTTCCAATTCCTGCACAACAAAATCACAGAAAAAAATCAGTAAAACAGAAAACAAACATTACATATGCTTATCATGTGTCATATTAAGGAAAAAGTAAAGCGTAATTTAAAAAAGAAATTCATTACAGCAGTTCCTTGACTAAATGACCATTTGGAAAGCACATTTTATTGAAGATAAAGATGAAATAATAAAGAAAACAATTGTAGTATCAGCAAACAAATAAGACCCTAGATAAACTCAATGGAGGAAACATAAGTAATCACCCACAAAATAGTGGAACACTACTTATTACAGTTGAGGATCTAACACCATTAGAAAGCAAAAGTAATTAGGCATATCCATTTGTCAGTTAACAAATTTGTAAAAACAAATGTAGAATGACCTGATCAAGAGATGCATCCTCAGTATGTTTCAGAGAATGAGGTGTTTCCAGTTTTTCCCCAGCCGGCATTGATATTAGAAGATTCCAACTGCAAATGAAAGCTATAGTTTCATGAAGTAGCTCGGAGTATAAACAAGCCACAAACTATTGAGATAGAAATTGAATAAGAAACAGAAATGAAATATATCCTTCCTAAAGGTAATATTTTTTCTGCCTATCATTAAGTTTGCTAAAAGCAAATGTTCATCAGGAGCATATTGGACATCCTACTGGCATTTTGATGTAGAAATTTTACTTCCACGAGGAAAAGGATAAAAAATAAACATTGTCAAGTAATAACACAAAGAAAAGGAATCCATTCTTGTGCACCAAGGAGCAAATACAAGGCAAATAGTAGGGCTTCAATAAATTTGGTCGCAAGTTTTAGATTAACAATCTTTTTTTAGTAGAGATTTCAAAAAGAAAATCATAATGATTTACTTCAATCCAAAACAACCTTCAGCAATTCAATTGAACATTTTGTAAGTTAAGCAATATCATTATCATGAAACTTGAAAATATGTTTATCAAGAACTATGCATAAAGCATCACCTATCCAGACGGTTAATTGGACCTGTTGCAACTCTATCAAGAATACTTTTTGTGGCTGACTTCCAGTTAAAAGGAAATGAGCCCCCCTGAAAAGTAGATTTTAGGGAAGTTCAGAAAGGCTAGACAGAACAAGAACTGGAAAATTGATGCACATAGAAGCTTACCCATCCAAAACTCCTGGATAAGTCATTTCCTGTGCCAAGTGGGATTATTCCTGTTGGTGGAACTGGCTCTCGACTCTGTTTCTTAAGCTCTCCAAGGCAGCCAAGAATCCATCCAACGGTGCCATCACCTCCTGCTGCCTGCCAAACCAGATTGAATAAATAAGTCCTCAATTCCTATTTCCTTTTTGCAATAGTTTTCCAATACAAATCTATAAAATCCCAGTAAAGTGCACTTGAAAATTTACTACTGAACTACTGAAAAGGGTCCAAATTACATGTAACATCAAATTCATACCACGACTCTTATTCTTTCACGAGTTACTTTTGCACAGCTGTCACCAAGAGCAGCAAACTTCTCCAGGCAACTCAATCCATATTGAACAAACTCATGAGGCTTCACATCTGAAAGGTCAAAAACCTGGCACAATTTGAAGTAAAGACACAGAAAAGAGAGAAAATCAATATCATTTGACACAGTATTAAAAATTCAACATAAATTTTACACGATATGGTTATCAATCTGGATGTTCTCATATAAAAAAACAAATTATACCAACCAGTTATTTTCCCTCCTGCTAAGCAATATCAGAACAGAAAAGCGCCATCCAAGAAACCACAAGGCTTAAAATTTAATCCAATAAGCAATCAAAGCCTTGACAAACTATATCCAGTGACACATAAGATTTCATTTGCATGTCATCTAACTATAAATGATAAACGGCAGATAGAGAAGACATACAATCCCCGATTCCTTTTGTCTTAATTTGCCACTTTGCCATTTCATTATGTTGTAGACTGCTCACTTCTCCAAGACAACTGTGTTGAATATGTCTGGATGGATATTGGTAGTTTGCTTTTTCTAATTTGATAGGTAGGATATTAGTAGTTTGTATAAACACTAAAATCCTAACCTAGTAAAAGGCGGACAAACACCGTGACTGGCTTCAGGTGGCCAAACTCATTACTCATGTAAGACAGGGATATCCACAAAATTGCACCTGAAGACTTTTAGACCTTGAATGGTTGAGTTCAGGTGTCAAATTCACAAAGCAAGAAGGACCATTAAGGAAAAGAAGTTTCAAGGAGAAAGAAAAGTTAAAAGGAAGTTTTTACTAGCTATAAGGAGGTCCACCAATCTAGAGTATCTCGCCTGAAAAAGGACCAACTGTAGTGCATAATCAACTTTTACTCTAAATTTGTTCAGCCGTATGATAATAAACAGCTTATGTCACCTTGTTATATTTTTCTGCTCCTTATACTGAAGTTAATACATAATGATTGAAATATATGCTCTGCGAAGCAATATAACACGAACTACTAACAAATTAATTCTTGTATTGTTGACAAAGTTGTGAAACAATCAAATGTCACTAGTTAATTTCCTGATTTTCAACATTGTAGATATAAACTTGGATGCACTTAGTATTAGCTGACTTTATAAAATGAGAACCAAAATTTACAAAAAGTGTCTTCTTTCTTAATTGCTCAATTTAGCTCATACCATACGGCATAACCATGGCAAATTTACTCATCAAAACTTAAAACATGTCTCGATAATTCAAGCAGACATCATATCTGCAATTAAAAATTAAGCAAGCACTAATAAATTATAGCATACACACAAGCTATTATAGTATATAATAACAAGCATAGTCCACGACTCCACGTACACCCCATGTACCAACCAAATAGTGCCACAGTCAATTCCCAAAAATTGGGTACAAAAAAAATGAAAATTTTAAAAAAAAAATTGCATCACTTATGTAGCTTTAGTAAGAACTCCAGTTCCATATATGCATAAATTAGTATGAAAATTCTTCAATAAAAGGAGAAAAAAAAAACTATGACCTGTTCTTCACCCATGAGTTCCTGTAGCCTAGCTTTAAGCTGTGGACCATGTCTTCCACCACTTTTAGAATTAATGAAGACGATAACCGGCGCTTCCGCCGGCTGAGGAATCTCAGCGCCGGCGGCATAAGCCATATCGAGATGCCGTCTTACCGTGTCGACATCCTTCTTCTGTATAGCCTCCCTTATGGCCAGCCTTAAATACTCCGGCATAGTAATTCTCCTCCGTAGATCCTCTTTAGAAATCCTAACTCCGGCGAAAGTAAAACCTTTAATAGACTCTACCACCGACGATCTCCCTGACGCTGTTCTCCGACTCGCCGTCGAATCCATCTCCGTCTTCGATTGCACTGTGTAATGGAATCGAAATACAGTATACGAAATGACAGAGAGTGATGAGGGCTGTGGGTTGTTACTTGTGAGAAGAAGTTATTAAAGTTGAAAAGTATAACAAAAAGAAGCGCTAAAGGAGAAAATGGCATAGAGCCGAGGGAATTTGTTGACTTTCAAAAAGTGGTTTCTACTCTTACACATTTGCCCCTAACACCCACTTAAATTACCACCCCTTCCAATGACGACCATAAAATTTAGTCTTTATATTTCTACTAGAGTTTGAGACTAATTGTTATGTCAGGTGATAAATAAGAAATATATCTAAATTTAATTATTCAAATAGAGGAATATTTTTAAGACCGTTAATAATTTACATTCTCTCAAAAATGTGTAGGGTGGCCAAACTCAACCCAACACAGCAGAAGATAAATAAGAGCACCGCCAATTCTAGTTGTAGGATTGTAGCTGAAAAGATAATAGTTGCAACTTGCAAAGAGAATGGTACTCTTCCGTTTCATTTTATGTGTTACTTTTTTGACCGAATCGATCGATACATATTACGTAGTTGTAGGTAGTGTTTCTAGATGGCACCAGGGCGGGCGCGGGCGAGAAATAAACTAATGGGTCCACGCGGAACAAGTCCAATTGCATCCGTACAACTGAAAAAGGGGCTAATCTGGTCATCGTTGAACTGCTGCACCATTGTATTATTAGTGTGTCAGTTCTTTCACTAACTTTTTCACATTATTGTAATATTATACACTCTGTATAATCATATATAGAGAGTATATGTTATTATTTTCTTAGATTTTTATATTAAATTTAAATTAGCGTCATAAAACACTGAGTTTTGAACTTGAGATCTCTAATAAAGAATGAAAGAATATTTATTACTTCATCATAACTCTTATTAGTATATATGAAGTAGTTTTTAAAATGATGAGGTGGTGTACTGTAAGGCTCATTTAGAATAATCTTCCAATAGGATTTTCTTTATATCCAAGGCTCAAATCTGAGACCTCTAATTAAGGCTTAAGAATGAAGCAGTCTCGCCAACCCATATTGATTACGGTGTATACTTTACATATAAAACTATAGTGTAGTGAAGAAAACATACATAATTATAACATGTTACTCTTCATCCTTCAACCGACATAAATAATTTTATTTCACTCAACTTTATTAATTTGAGAAGCCCAAGTCCCTCTAAATAATTAGGACTTGGTTGCTTGCTTGAAAAATGCATTTTCACAAAAAAAAAAACTTGTCATTATATGTATGGCGCTATCAAGCAACGCATCAAAGAAAGCATTGAATAATTGAACCACCAACAGCTAGATCTGATACAATATATGTATACATATAATTAAAGAGAAAAGTTGATTTGTGGATGGAATTACTCTAATTAATATCTCATGTATTTTTCATTTTATTTATTTTATCAAATTAAGAGAATTTTATTATATATTTTTTCTCGCATATTATTCTTAGGAATCGTTTAGTATGCAGACTAAATTATTGTAGAATTAAAGTTCATGAAATTATAATTTTTAGACTAATTTATTCCACTTGGGAGGTTATGCATAAAACAATTTCAAGTTGGATGAGATAAGCCTGAATATCTCATGATTAAGCATGGATAAAATTTATATTGCATGTGTTTCGTTGACGGTATAAATATATCATGTGAGTATAATCTCTAGACAAATTTATCCACCTTGGGGATAGATAAAATAATCTCAAATTAAATGGTAAAATAGGATATTTTATGAATTTATGTTCAATCTTGAGATATTTCATATTATTATGCGTATCAAACAATCCCTTAATGTTAAATAACTATCCCTCGTCTAACAATAATTGTCTACTATTAACTTGACACATCTTAAAAATAATAAATAATAGGGGTAATATTACTATATTATTCTTTGAATATATTAAATTTAATGATTTGAAAAATGTATTAGATGTTGAATAATATTTAATAACAAAGATAAAATAGACACAAAAAGATAAATTATCTCTTGATTTTTCAAATTGGACAAATATTATTAAATAATTATTTTAAAAATGGTGAATTAATAAAAATAAACGGAGGGACTACATAAAAATAGTAATAATTAAATTTAAAGTTCCAAGACATCTTAATAAAGTTATCCTCTTGAAAAAATTACAATATATATTTATTTGATACACATTAAGGTCAGTAGTTGGATGAGTGGACTTACAGACTCATGTCTTTTTTTTTTTAAAAAAAAAAATTGAGTATAGGAGAAGAAGAAATAGGAAGGGGATTATAATGTGGAGAATTCAATCCTCACTAATAAGATATAAATTCAACTGTTCAAATAACTAATCAACTGAACTACTAAAATTCTCAGAATCATGCTAATATAAAAATAATAATTAAATTTTGTATCTAATTTAATACTCACCTAGATTGGGATGAATAAATAAAGCAATTAATAAGCATCATAGGGTCACCTGTCTCTTTATTATTGACATAAAGGTCCACATTTACTACGTCTCTTTATTTATTTAGAACCACTTATGTTTTCCTCCCATACACACTGACACCCCTCTTTTTAGCTTGTGCTATCATAAATATATACACTAGCACTAGCAGTTGGAGAATTGAAAGTACGTATCTCAACATTAATTAGTTCTGTAACTTATATATGAAACCATAAGATTTATATTTATATGTATGAATATGAAGCTAAGTCCCATATTGTTGGATGAGGAATGTTAATTCTTTCCTCTCGAGAGATAGTTTTTGGGTTTGAGTTAGACTCAAGATTTTTCTTTACATTGATACCACAAGATAGAAAACTAATTTTTGGGGTTGAGTTTGGCACAAAATTTATTTCTTTACGTTGATACCACAAGATTCATTAATGTAAGGCAAACTACATAAATCTCACTACTTTAGGTCCTAATTACTAAGATTTTCGATAGTTTTAAATATTACTACTTTAGGTCCTAATTCATTCTATGATCTAATATTAATTTCATGTATCTATTTATATGATCTAATATTATTTCATGTATCTTTTATATGTATATATCAAGTATCAATTTCATAAGTTATATCCAAAAATATGTATCTTAGATAAATACGAAAATAGTTAGATACATTGTAATAACCTAAAAAAATATATGATAATATTAAGATACATGATAGAAGACCAGATACATATGACAAGACTCGGATACATGACAGAACAAATTGTGTCAAATACATGCGTAAATCTCCGATATATTCATTAGATACATACACACTTAATAAGATGCTCTAATAAAAACTAGATACATATAATTGTATCTTAATGATGTATCAGATACATCAATAATGTGTCAAATACATGCGTAAATCTCTGATTATTGAAACTTTTCGATTACATTCGTGGCTGGTCAGGGCATCTCACCGCGGCGGTGTTTGCTTCACCTTTTGATTCATCGGTGTTGCTCACTGCGCCTAGATCCGATGGGAGAAGTGACACAAAGTTTCTTGGTTGATCCATAGTATACAAGGTATGCAACCATGAAATATTTATGGTCTATGAGCATGAAAATATAGTTGTGAATGATATTGACCAACAAATGGCTCAAAGTAACAATGTTGGTTCGTCTTCTCGGTCATATGATAGAGAAATGCAAGTTCAACGTGAGAAGATTGTCCGTACTATGTGGGAGGATTATATTAAAGACTAGTACACTACAATTTATGTTTAATTTTTTTTTTATTGAATTAAAGTTAGATGAAACAATTAATTAAATGGGGAACAAATAGCTTTGTAATAATTTATTATGTGATTTTATAAATTTTTGTTTATTTGATAAGATTGAATAAACAATTGGGCTATTTTAATAGTTTTACAACTTATGAGATTCTTATGTTTATGAGAAAATATACAACACAAAAATTTCATATCGCATGTCCAAACAAAACTTCAACTTCATCTCATGATTTCATATTATGATATCATATCATGATTCCATATCGCATGGGCTAACGGGCCCTAAGTATCAAATCCAATTGAAATATCTTTCAAGAAGCGATGGACTATGTGATTGACCTTATTAAAAAATTAATTGATTTGGATATAGAGGTACCTAGGGGTGTCAAAAGAATACGAAAAACCGACCGAATTGATCGAACCTAACTGAATTGAATCGATTAATATCATTTTTTCAATAAAATCATGGACTCTTATTTAAGTTAATAACCGCCCTGAAGAAAAGGGGTGGTCTTTTTAATTTATAAAAAGCCCGAAAATTTTATGAATCGAACCGAATAACCTTACGTGTGTGTAAATATATTTTATATATTAACAATATGTTAAATTTAATATATAAATATATTTTATAATATTTTTCAAATATAAATATAACCTAAGTCGTAGGCCTATGGTGACTGGACGACTTTAGGTCTTTGCTCTTTAATTAGCATTTACTTAATTATGTTTAAAATTAAAAGATACTATGATAGATACTTCATCAAACAATACGACAAAACATATGCAATCATTGCTATTAAATGTTTAAGATCAAACAATACGACAACAAGGTTTTACATTCTTGACTTCTTGGTGAAGAATTGAAGTGCTTCTTCAAGAACATACTTGCAAATGAAATATTTTGATAATATTATATTTTGAGGTGATATTTTAAAAGTATCGATTCCGAAGAGAAATCGATATGATTGGGATGGTTTTAAAAAATCTAATTTTGGTTATACATTATAAAATACCTAAAAAATTGAGATGGTATAATTTTTTAAAAATAATTGACTGAACCGTTCCATTTACACCCTAGAGGCTAGAGGTACCTTATTCAAGATTATAACAAGCTAAGTAAGATGCTTGTGTTTAATTCCTCTTTCCATAGTGCTCAAATTCAACTTGACATAATGATTTATCTCCTATGTCTTTGGAAGCAAGTCATATGTTAGAAGTAGGATACAAGTAGCTTATCATGGAGGTAATAATTGGTAATGAAACTTTTTTTCATATGAAGGTAGAGATTTTGGTGCAATTGCTCATGGAAGTCTACAAAAAAAATAATTAGTGTAGATATTTGCCAGACTAAGGATATTGCTGAACATATTTCTATGTATGGGATAGTTTTACTCATGTTATGTTCAGTTCACTTCATTTTATTCTAGAATCACTCTGAGTTATTGTCTAGTATATGGTAATTCACCTGCTCCCTAAGATGTTGTAGAAAGCTATGACCATATAAATGTTGTATCCTTCGTCTTTATTTTCGTTTTCCTTGTGGCTAATGCACCATGTTGTGTTCTACCTTATTTCGTTTTCCTTGTGCTTTTTTGTTGCCTAATGTACATGTATCATGTGATCTTGTTGTGTTGTGATGGACCATTCTAGTTTAGGATGGTTAAGAAGACTGAAAAAAAAACGAGAAGCAGAGGAAAACATAGGTGTTTTGGAAGCTGAAATGCAGCTTTACTAATGTATAACTAACTGAGGAAGTAACTTGGACCAGAATCATCTGCAATAACCGTGGCTCTCCCAAATGGATCGATCTTCATTTTAAGATTAGCTGCCCTTAGAAGGTTATGTTGTATACGATTGATGCAGTGGAGCATCACTGTGAGCACCTATGTTTCACATGCTTAATTGATCATATGGACAAAGTTGCTACATTGGCAAGGAATTACAAGTCCAGCAAAGACATGGCAGGAGGTGATGACAAAATTTGAAATGAATACAATATAAGTATTAATTATATTTAAGAGAACAAGAAGTAGTAGAACTAGGAAGAACGCGTGTGGAGAGCCACCAAAGAGGAATAAAAGCCATCCTTGATATTGATAAGAGTATCGTGTTTCCCTTTCTCCACGATAACTCCATTTTTAAACACAGCAATTACATCTGCTCCTTTGATGGTAGATAATCTATGTGCTACCACCACGGTTGTACGATTTACCACCACCCGGTCAAGTGCATCTTGAACTATTCTCTCTGATTCTGCATCCAATGCGCTTGTCGCCTCATCTAATAGTAGGATTTTTGGATTTTTTAATATGGCCCTTGCTATCGCCACTCGTTGCTTTTGCCCACCTGACAGCTGAGTTCCTCGCTCTCCCACTGTCGTATCATAACCCTATAAGTTTTGAATATGTAAGCTGGCCTATCACTTCCATTGATAATATAGATGGAGGATTATAATATTCAAACCAACCTGTTGCAGACCACTGATGAACTTGTGAGCATTTGCTAGTTCTGCTGCTGCTAAAACTTCTGCTTCAATTGCATTTCCTTCCTTTCCATATGCAATATTGGCTCGAATTGTGTCGTTGAACAACACTGGCTCTTGGCTAACAAGCCCCATTTGCTGCCTTAGCCATTTTACCTGGAATTTCTGAATATCTATTCCGTCCAACGAAATCTGGCCTGAATCAGGATCATAAAACCTTTGCAGCAAAGATATTACAGTAGACTTTCCACATCCGCTCTCCCCAACTAAAGCAACGGTCTGAAATTTCAACTCATAACAAAGTTAACCAATGAATTAACAAACTCTATATGCCTTAAAAATGATACCTAAGATGGAATCAAACTGTAAATTCACCTGTCCACTGCGGATGGTCAAGCAAAGGTCTCTTAAAATTTGAACATCTGGCCTAGTTGGATACTTAAAGCTTACGTGCCTCAGCTCAATATCCCCCTTCACAATGTCCAGTGTCTTACCAGACTCATCACTTGGATCTACTTTTGATTTCCTGTCTAGAATAGCAAATATCGAAGCAGCTGCACTCTTGGCCTTGGTTGAATCTGGAGCCAATGAGCTTGACTGGGAAATTCCTATAGCTGCCGTTGACAGAGCAAAGAAAACCTGTCAGGTTGCAAATACTCCACATTAGCCTCATAACAGACATTAACTAAAATCCTGAAGAATTTTTTTTTGTAACCGGTGGTATTGTGCATACACGGTAAACGTCTGCAAAGGTGATTTTGCCATTCTGAACAAGAAGAGCTCCAGCATAAAAACTGGTTGCATATACACAAAACATCAAAGTATTTGATACACCAAAGCCCATCCCGCTAATCAAACCTTGCTTCATTCCTGCCTTCAATGGACCTTCACACTTTCTTCTGTATGTTTCCATCACCTTCTCTTCTGCACAAAATGATGCAACAGTTCTTATACTTCCAACAGCATCGTTCGCAACTTGACTTGCTTCCGCATACATAGTCTGTGAAAGTACGATTAATCAGTAACATTATCACCGAAAGAGTTTATAATGGTAACAGATAATAACCAAAAAGATAATTTATAGCTTAGCTAATGTATTGATGTTTGAGAAAAACTATCAAGTTTAAGATTTATAGCTTGGCTGATATAGTGATGTAGCTTGGCTAATATAGCAACTTCATTCACTATTATGTAAGCTGAACAATAAGGATTCAAACATACCTTTGCATCTGCACTGAACCCTGTCATGAACTTCATTTGGAGATATCCACTTAATCCAATTAGAGGTATCATAGCAAGGACGATAAGTGCCAACTGCCAACTCGCTTCAAAAGCAACACCTAAACCTATAATTGCTGTTGCACTATCTTGGACCATTTGAGCAAGTGCATCTCCTACTAAACCACGGACTGCAGCTGCATCAGCGGAAAGCCTAGCACCAATGATTCCAGTGGAGTTCTCAGGTTCATCAAACCATCCTACCTCCATGTGGACCAACTTCTCAAAGCACATTGATCTAATTCTTCTTACCAACTTACAACCAGCTATACCGAAAAGGTATGACCTTGCAGGAAATGCAATTAAAGTTACGGCTGCAAGAAGAATAAACATTTCAGCCCAAAACCTTGAGTCCTTCCTAAGTTCTTCTGGTGGCTTATAAAATATTTTGATCACGGTAGCGAATAAGATGCCGAAAATTGGAAGTATAGCACCATTAATAATTGCAGCCACAGTTCCAATAATGATCACAGGTGCCTCACGCTTGTTGAGATAGGCTAAGCGACTGATGGGGACATTTAACGGCTTTCCAGATACTTCCTGGATACCTGTTTCTGTGTCTTCATTAGCTGTTTCAGATACACTAAGTCCAGTAGGAAAAGAAAATGAGATGGAGAGTGAACGGCTGCTGCTATTTCCTACGCCAGATGAACTCCGACTGACAGATCGAAATAGTGACATTCTTTTACTTGACAGTCTACCATATTCCATAGACTTATCTAACCTGCCCCTCTCATCTAAGCCTGATTTTTCTGTTTCTTTGTTCACTTCTTGTAAGCGTATAAGCTGAGAGTACCCTCCCTCTGGATCTTTGAGTAGTTCGGAATGTGTGCCTGAACAGTCCACAGCAATGACGTTAGAGAGAATGTTTGTGTCGTCTTTCTTTTAAGAAATTTATTAAGACGGAAAATAAACTCGCAGTTGAAGTGCTCCTTCAAAGACTTAAAGATTCAGAAAACAAGCATTAGGTTCATAAGTGTCTCTAGTGATTGACACAACACACACAAATAATACTAATGACAAAGTTCACGGTTCTTGTTTGGATGTGTCTGAACTCAGACTTGATGAATTTGTCATTTAATATGCTAACCAGACTACTATAACATTCTGTATTAGTATATGATGTTGAACAGAATAATAGTGAAGTCAATATTGATTATTCTCCAAAGGTCAGAGAATAGCATATCTAACTAAGTCTGTGGTCAATACCCTTTTCAACAACTTTTCCCCGATGAATGACTGCAATCATATCAGCATTCCTAACTGTGGTCAATCGATGTGCAACTATGACGGTTGTTCTGTTGATCATAATTCTATCCAATGCTTCTTGTACAACACTCTCAGATTCTGCATCTAATGCACTTGTTGCTTCATCTAGCAGTAATATCCGTGGATCTTTTAAAATTGCTCTTGCAATGGCAATTCTTTGCTTTTGCCCACCAGAAAGTTGAGTTCCATGTTCTCCAACCATGGTGTCTAGACCCTGAACAAAGAGGTTTTCATGTAAACGGTAAATCAGGAGTCAACTCAGTTGTGATACAAAGAAAGCTGAAAGAAGCAGCACAGATTTTTGAAAGATGACCAGACTAAGTTCAAAATAAAACCTGTGGGAGTTTATCTAAGAACTTTGCGGCATTTGCTAACTCAACTGCAGCTTTGATCTCTTCAGGAGTAGCATCGTACTTGCCATACACAATATTTTCCTTAATGCTTGCTGTGAAAAGCACAGGTTCTTGGCTCACAAGACCAATCTTTCCCCTTATCCACTTAAGCTGGAAGTCCTTGAGATTAATTCCATCAATCAGAAC
Source organism: Solanum etuberosum (assembly GCA_029582245.1). Taxonomy (NCBI): domain Eukaryota; kingdom Viridiplantae; phylum Streptophyta; class Magnoliopsida; order Solanales; family Solanaceae; genus Solanum; species Solanum etuberosum. The sequence goes on along the minus strand of JAJONR010002281.1, from coordinate 66,623 downwards.
TTGACCAGATTGAGGATCATAAAATCTTTCTATTAGACTTATGACTGTTGACTTCCCACTTCCACTTTGCCCAACCAAAGCTGCAGTTGTGCCACTTGGTACAAATAATGAAAATCCACCGAATATTTGCTCATCAGGTCTGGCTGGGTAACTGAAGTACACATCATTCAATTCAATATTGCCACGAATGTCGTTCAATATTTTTCCATTGGTATCATAAGCATCTATCTCTGGCTTTCTCTCTATAGTTTCAAACATCTTGAAAGCTGCAGCTTGACCTGCAGCGAATGCAGATATACACGGAGATGCCTGTCCCAGGGACCTGACACAGAAATATTTAATCATAACGCATGAATTAAAGCTTAGAAAATCCCACCATCTTCAATTTACTTGATGTATTGTTGTATGTTAGCTTTTAAGAAGAAAAAAACACTCACATGGAAGCAGTTAACACAGCAACAATTATATTGATAACCTGACCACCTGTATATCCTTTTTCCAAGATGAGCCTTGCACCATACCAAATAGCCAAAGCATAGCTACAGTACATAAGAGCAAAAAGTGAGCCAAGACCTAATCCACTTGCCAGCCCTTCTTTTGCACCTGAATGATAAGCTTTGATTAACGACTCGTTGTAGTCGGCTATAGCCTTCTTCTCCCCTGTAAATGATGCAACCTGAGGAGGAAACAAGATACATATTATACTTGTACTGATGGAGAAGAAAGTAAAACAAAGATAATTGCTTTACTTATGACATACTATTCTAATGGATCCAATTGTCTGTTCAACCACCGCTGCAGCCTTGGCATAAGCTTCTTGTCCACTGGACGCCATCCTAGATAGGATGAGGGACATCACTCCACCAGATATTATAAGTAGAGGAATGATGGATAACATAACAAACGTGAGAAGCCAGCCTTTGGTAAATGCAATGACAAAGCCCCCAATGAATGTTGATATCAGCTGTACACATTTCCCTACCTGCCACAGTTAAGGAAATAACATCAAGTACAGAAAAATCAATTTAAGGCAAACAGTTGCTTTTCAGCATGAATACCTTTTCACCCATCGCGTCTTGTATAAGTACAGTGTCACCAGACATCCTCCCAACCACCTCTCCTGTATTTGTTTCGTTATCATAGAAAGCAATATCTTGTTGTAAAATAGTTTTCAGATAGAGACTCCTTATTCGAGAAGCTTGTCTTTCACCGGATATCATCCAACAAGCAACCTCTGTACAACACTCATATTCATTTAAACATCAATTATGACTACATATACTTAATAAAGACAGATTAATGCTCACTTACGAAGAAATGCAGCTACCCCACATCCCAAAGCTAAGTAAACCATTTTCAAGGAGACCTACATAAAAATTAGACAGATTGTGATCATTTTCAGTATATCAAAACTGAAATAAGAAGTTGGAAAATGTTAATTACCTTGGCGACCATTCGAAGCACATCTTTGTTATTTTGGTTTTGTCCAAAAGAGTCAGTCAATTCTCCGAAAAGAACAGTCATAATGGGGATGGACAATCCATTTCCAATAGCTGCAATAGTTCCAATGATCATCAAAACTATATCTGTTGAATCCGCAAAGGAAAAGAGCTTGTAAAAAGGAACTGTTTGCATTTGTTTGGTCATTTTTGAATCCTGTTGGCCTCCTGCATTGTCTTGCTCTTCTGATGAGGCTTCATTGAGCTTGTAAAAGGGAACTGTATTATCTTCATTCAAACCATTCCCTTCACCCATAGCTATGTGTGTTTCCTTTGTCACAAACACTAATTTAGACTAATACTTAGTTAGACGTGAAAAAGAATGGAATTTTAGTAAAAACATTATATTTATTCAGCTTGAGTAGAAAAATTATGAACAAACTATGTATGATAGTTGTGTTATTCAAGAAAAATAATAGATCAAACACAGAACGTGGGGGTGGGAGAAATTTTTAAAAAAAATACTATATACTAAGAAGGAATAATAAGAGTTATTGATGATATGTACGCACGTAGTAGTAATAAGATTTGAAGATTTAGACAACGTGGTGGGCAGAGAGAGCTTGAAACAAATTCTCCTATAACCAATGAAATTATTAAGTCACCACTACTTTGATCAAATTGCTCTTGGTAATAAATACTAGATTAAAAAAAAAACGGAAACTTACATAAATCTCACTAGTTTAAGAGTTAATTACTTAGATATAATCTAGTTTGCAATATTACGTATTTTACCAGATTTTGGTGTGTCATTGACTCCGGTTTTTTACATTGTTTTCGTTGCAAAATACTGAATTTCTATCGACGACATTGTATCTAAATGGATTCACATGTATCTCATAACAAATCTCGTTCGCCACTCTCCTGTGTCTCTAGTATTTCAGATACATATAAATACATGTATCTAGTGTGATTCGCAATGTATCAGAAATACATAACAAACCTCACTCGCCTCCGGACCCATCTCGCTCGCCTCTCTCTCTATTTTAGTGAGTCTGGTAGCAAAAATACATATATCTAAGTGTATCATCATCAATATATGATAGAAAACTCTTAATTAGTGGTAAGATACGTAATATTTTGAAAGCACAGATAATAATAGTGTATGTGATAGTAAAGTATATCTGATTATGTAGTTTCTCCAAAAAATAAACTAAAAATATGTTATTTTTTTCATGAGGTACCTGTTGAAGTTTGATTCAAAGATATTGTTGCTTGATGATTGTTAATATTAATCAGATTGCTATCTGTTAGAAAAATAGCATTTACGATAAAATATTTGAAGTTGACCACGCAAAACAATAAAATATAATTATATAAAGTTAGTTGTATGCAAATATGAACTTCACATGGCCAACCAAGTTTGTGAATTTTGAAGATTTGTCCTTCAATAACAAATAATAAGCTAAGTAGGTTATTTGTATTCTTTTTTATAGATTCTTAATTCTTCATTACATGTTTCTTTTACTTGAATAGAAAAGTTTTAGAAACCAAAGGTCTTATTGACAACAGGGTAACATTATGAACATAGCCACACTAGACGATCCATTTGGGAAGTTGTAATGAGCATGTGCACGAAAGATGAAAACCATATGTTAAGAATATACATGTATAAATGGAAGTTTCTATAACGTAGTTCCAAGTAAAATGTTGATGAATTTAATTGCTACAACATGTAGCGCGCGCATGCTGCAAAACCAGTAAAACAGAATGAGAGACTGGAAGCAGCCAGGGAACTCAACAAACACAACACATCAATGACATTAACTTGCTAGACTTTACATGACTTGCAAGAAACAGTAAAATAACAAAATACAAGTATTGAGAGGATAAGAGGTAGTAAAACTAGGAAGCACTGGTGTGGAGGGCCACCAAAGAGGAATAGAAGCCATCTTTGATACTGATAAGAGTATCATGTTTCCCTTTCTCCACAATTACTCCATTTTTCACCACAGCAATTACATCTGCTCCTTTGATGGTGGATAATCTATGTGCTACCACCACGGTTGTACGATTTACCACCACCCGGTCAAGTGCATCTTGAACTATTCTCTCTGATTCTGCATCCAATGCGCTTGTCGCCTCATCTAATAGTAGGATTTTTGGATTTTTCAATATGGCCCTCGCTATAGCCACTCGTTGCTTTTGCCCACCTGACAGCTGAGTTCCTCGTTCTCCCACTGTCGTATCATAACTCTGTAATATTCATGTGTAAGCTCACCCATCATTTCCATTGACAATATATCTATCTAAGGAGATTTATAATATTCAAACTAATTACCTGTTGCAGACCACTGATGAACTTGTGGGCGTTTGCTAATTCAGCTGCTGCTAAAACTTCTGCTTCTGTTGCATTTCCTTCCTTTCCATATGCAATATTGGCTCGGATTGTGTCATTGAACAACACTGGTTCTTGGCTTACGAGCCCCATTTGCTGCCTTAGCCATTTTACCTGGAACTTCTGAATTTCTATTCCGTCCAATGAAATCTGGCCTGAATCAGGATCATAAAACCTTTGCAGCAATGATATTACAGTAGACTTTCCACAACCGCTCTCCCCAACCAAAGCAACTGTCTGAAATTTCAACGCATAACAAAGTTAATCAATGAATTTTAATAACCAGTAAGGCAAACTCTATATGCCTTACTTTGTCCTGGAAAAACGATATTTAAGATGAAATCAAACATGAGTAAATTCACCTTTCCACTGCGAATGGTCAAACAAAGGTCTCTTAAAATTTGAACATCTGGCCTTGTTGGATACTTAAAGCTTACGTGCTTCAGCTCAATATCTCCCTTCACAGTGTCCAGTGTCATACCAGAATCATCACTTGGATCGATTTTTGATTTCCTGTCTAGAATAGCAAAAACGGAAGCAGCTGCACTCTTGGCCTTGCTTGAATCTGGAGCCAATGAGCTTGACTGAGAAATTCCTATAGCTGCCATCGTCAGAGCAAAGAAAACCTGCCAGGTCGCAAATACTCCACATTAGCCTCATAACAGACATTTACTAAAATCCTGAAAAAAAATGTAAAAATGTAACAGGGGGTATTGTGCCACATACACGGAAGACGTCTGAAAAAGTGATTTTGCCATCTTGAACAAAATGAGCTCCCGCATAAAAACTGGTTGCATATACACAAAACAGCAAAGCAAATGATACACCAAACCCAATCCCGCTAATCAAACCTTGCTTTATTCCTGCCTTCAATGGGCCTTCACACTTTCTTCTGTATATTTCCATCACCTTCTCTTCTGCACAAAATGACGCAACAGTTCTTATACCTCCAACAGCATCGTTCGCAACTTGACTTGCTTCCTCATACATCATCTGTGTAAAGTACGATTAATCAGAAACATTATCACCAAGAGAATCTGGCAATGGTAAAGATACTCCCTCCCTCCCAATCTATGCGGCACCATTGGATTAGGTGCTAAGTTTAAGAAAGAAACGGAGTCTTTTGAAATTTTTGGTCTAAAACAAAACTTCGACCTTTGTGTGCAATTTAAAGTTAAGTTGTTTCTAATTATAGAAAGGAGATATTCTTTTTGGGACAGACTAAAAAGGAAAGTGTGTCACAGCGATTGGGACGGATGGAGTAATAAAAAGATAACCATCTGATGGTTAAAAAGATTTATAGCTTGGGTAATGTAGTGATTTGACTGATGTTTGAGAAAAACTTTCAAGTTTAAGACTCAATTATCCATATTCTTTAATGTCACCAGCAACAGTAAGATGTATAATAAGGATTTGGACAAACCTTTGCATTTGCACTGAACCCTTTCATGAACTTGATTTGGATATATCCATTTAATCCAATTAGAGGTATCATAACAAGAACGATAAGTGCCAACTGCCAACTCGCTTGAAAAGCAATAGCTAAACCTACAATTGATGTTGCACTATCTTGGACCAGTTGAGCAAGTGCATCTCCTACTAAACCACGGACTGCAGCTGCATCAGCAGAAAGTCTAGCGCCAATGATTCCAGTGGAGTGCTCAGATTCATCAAACCATCCTACCTCCATGCGGACCACCTTCTCAAAGCACATTGATCTAATTCTTCTTATCAACTTACAACCAGCTATACTGAAAAGGTATGTCCTTGCAGGAAAGGCAATTAAAGTTACAGCTCCAAGAAGAACAAACATAAGAGCCCAAAACCTTGAGTCCTTCCTTAGTTTATGTGGTGGCTCATAAAATGTTTTGATCACACTAGAGAGTAATATTCCGAAAATTGGAAGTATAGCACCATTAATAATTGCAGCCACAGTTCCAATAATCATCACAGGTATTTCAGGCTTGTTGAGATACGCTAGGCGACGGATGGGGACCTCTAACCGCTTTCCAGATACTTCCTGGATACCCGTTTCTGTGTCTGTGTTAGCTGTTTCAGGTACACTAAGTCCAGTAGCTAAACCAAATGATATGGAGAGTGAACGGCGGCTGCTGTTTCCTACACCAGATGAACTCCGACTGATAGATCGCATTAGTGATATTCTTTGACTTGACTGTCTACCAGATCCCATAGACTTATCTATGCTGTCCCTCTCATCTAAGCCTGATTTTTCTGTTCCATTGTTCACTTCTTGTAAGCGTATAAGCTGAGAGTATGCTCCCTCAGGATCCTTGAGTAGTTCGCCATGTGTGCCTGAACAGTCCACAGCAATGACGTTAAAGAGAATGTTTGTGTCGTCTTTCTTTTAAGAAATTCATTCAGACGGAAAAGAAACTCGCAGTTGAAGTGTCCTTTAAAGCTCTGCTAGGAAAGCCTTAAAGATTCAGAAAACAAGCATTAGGTTCGTAAGAGTCTATAGTGATTGAAACAACACACACAAATAATACTAATGGCCTCTGCTAGGAAAGACTTACAGATTCAGAAAACAAGCATTAGGTTCATAAGAGTCTATAGTGATTGAAACAACACATACAAATAATACTAATGAAAAAGTTATTGGTTCTTGTTTGGATGTGTCTGAACTAAGACGAGATGAATTTGTCACTTAATATGCTAACCAGACTACTATAACATTCTTTATTAGTATATGTTGTTGAACAGAATAACAGGGAAGTCAATATTGATGATCATCCGGAGGACAGAGAATAGCATATCTAACTAAGTCTATATGGTTCAATACCTTTTTCAACGACTTTTCCCCGATGAATGACTGCTATCATATCAGCATTCCTTACTGTGGTCAATCGATGTGCAACTATGACGGTTGTTCTGTTGATCATAATTCTATCTAATGCTTCTTGTACAACTCTCTCAGATTCTGCATCTAATGCACTTGTTGCTTCATCTAACAGTAATATCCGTGGATCTTTTAAAATTGCTCTTGCAATGGCAATTCTTTGCTTTTGCCCACCAGAAAGTTGAGTTCCATGTTCTCCAACCATGGTGTCTAGACCCTGAACAAAGAAGTTTTAGTGTAAATGGTAAATCAGGAGCCAACTCAATTGATTACAAAGAAAGCTGAAAGAAAAAGCACAGACTTTTGAAAGATGACCAGACTAAGTTGCAAATAGAACCTGTGGGAGTTTATCGATGAACTTTGCGGCATTTGCTAACTCAGTTGCAGCTTTGATCTCTTCAGCAGTAGCATCATGCTTGCCATACAGAATATTTTCCTTAATGCTTGCTGTGAAAAGTACGGGTTCTTGGCTTACAAGACCAATCTTTCCCCTGATCCACTTAAGCTGGAAGTCCTTGAGATTAATTCCATCAATCAGAACTTGACCAGATTGAGGATCATAAAATCTTTCTATTAGACTTATGACTGTTGACTTCCCACTTCCACTTTGCCCAACCAAAGCTGCAGTTGTGCCACTTGATACAAATAATGAAAATCCACCGAAAATTTGCTCATCAGGTCTGGCTGGGTAACTGAAGCACACATCATTCAATTCAATATCACCACGGATGTCGTCCAATATTTTTCCATTGGTATCATAAGCATCTATCTCCGGCTTTCTTTTTATGGTTTCAAACATTTTGAAAGCTGCCGCTTGACCTGCAGCGAATGCAGACATACAGGGAGCTGCCTGCCCCAGGGACCTGACATAGAAATATTTAATCATAACACATGAATAAAAGCTTAGAAAATCCTGTCATCTTCAATTTACAATATGGATTATTGTTTGTAGCTTTTAAGGAATTTAGCAGCTCAAAAAAAATACTCACATGGAAGAAGTTAGTACAGCAATAATTATATTGATAACTTGACCACCAGTATATCCTTTTTCCAAGATGAGCCTTGCACCATACCAAATAGCCAAAGCGTAGCTGCAGTATATAATAGCAAAAAGTGAGCCAAGACCTAATCCAGTTGCCAGCCCTTCTTTTGCACCTGAATGGTAAGCTTTAATTAGGGACTCGTTATAGTCGGCCACAGCTTGCTTCTCCCCTGTAAATGATGCAACCTGAGGAGGAAACAAGATACGTATCATACTTGTACTGGTAGTGATTTACTGAAAAGAAAGTGAAACAAAGATTGCTTTACTCCCATACAAATTTCAGCGGAGCATGAGAATGAGCATGGCATCCCAATAATTTAAACTTATTTCATACCGTTCTAATGGATCCAATTGTCTGTTCAACCACCGTTGCAGCCTTGGCATAAGCATCTTGTCCACTGGACGCCATCTTAGATAGAACGTGGGACATTGCTCCACCAGATATGACAAGTAGAGGAATGACGGATAACATGACAAGTGTGAGAAGCCAGCCTTTGGTAAATGCAATGACAAAGCCCCCAATGAATGTTGATATCAGCTGTACAAATTTCCCTACCTGCCACAGTTAAGGAAATAACATCAAGTATAGAAAGAGCAATTATATCCTCATGCAGAAAGCGAATTATTATGTAGTGGCTTCACAGAAAAGGGCTTCGTAGAGTTGCTTTTCAGCATGAGTACCTTCTCGCCCATTGCGTCCTGTATAAGAACAGTGTCACCAGACATCCGCCCAACCACCTCTCCCGTATTTGTTTCCTTATCATAGAAAGCAATATCTTGTTGCAAAATAGTTTTCAGATAGAGACTCCTTATTCGAGAAGCCTGTCTTTCACCGGAGATCATCCAACAAGCGACCTCTGAACAACACTCAGTTTAGTTTAACTTCAATAATATTTCAAAAATAGCCTATTATGCTTAGTAAAGGAAGAATGAGAACTTACGAAGAAATGCAGCTACCCCACATCCCAAAGCTAAGTAGACAAATTTCAGCGAGACCTACATGAAAATTAGACAGCTAACATAAGAAGCTATACTAAGAAATAGGAGTGATAATATTTGGAAAATGTTAATGAAAGCATACCCTGGAGACTACACGAAGCACATCTTTGTTATCTTGGTTTTGTCCGAAGGAGTCTGTCAATTCTCCAAAAAGAATTGTCATAATGGGCAGGGACAATCCGTTGCCGATAGCTGCAATAGTTCCAGTGATCATCAAAACCATATCAGTGGAATCAGCAAAGGAGAAGAGCTTGTAAAAGGGAACTGTATTAGTTTTCTCCGCTTGTTTGGTCTTGTCTGAATCCTGCTGGCTTGTATTGTTTTGCCCTCCTGATGAGGAGGCTTCATTGAGTCCTGAATTTCCATTCAAACCGTTCCCTTCAGCCATAGCTGTAAGAATGTTAAAGAGTAAATTCGTTAGTCACAACACCAATTTGACCTCCGGTGGCAGGCTAATACTCAGACCTGAAGAACAGTAGCATTTTACTAAAAGCATATTAGAAACACACAAGGGAAGAAAGCAACAAACAAGTATTAATGATGAAATTGAGAAGAATAAATATAAATCAAAACTGCCAGCACTAATTAGTTTCGGATTTACTCAGCTTGATGAAAGCAATGGTGTATGCAGACCTTACCCCTACCTTTGAGGCAGTGGCGGAGGCACTGAGGGGTTCATCCGAACCCCTTTGGCGGAAAATTATATGATTTATACATGGTTAAAATAATTTTTTAGGTATATATAGTAGATGTCGAACCGCCTTCGGCTAATTCATGTGTCTATTTTTTTAGATTTTGAATTTCCTTATTGAAAATCCTGGCTCCGCCACTGCTTTGAAGAGGTAGAAATGTTGTTTCTAAAAGACAACAAACAGTGAAAAAGAGGCAATAGCATCAAATAGAAACAACAACACAATAATAAGATACCGAAACAACAAATAGTAATAAGAATCTAACAATAAGAAAAAGAAACGAATAATACTAAAAGTCTAAAACTCTGGGAAAGGGAACAAAAAACGTCTGACTGCTAACTAAACATTCCTCCCTAATTCTCTACCTCATGAATACTTCTTAGGCCTACCTCATGAATACTTCTCATGCCTACTAGGACCAACCTCTCACACCTCCTAACCGTGGCATTTGCACGTCTCCTCTTTACATGTCTAAATCATCGCAGCCTCACTTACCCGTGCATCTTATCTTCCACGGGGTTACTCCTACCAAGTCTTGGATATCTTCATGATTCCTAATTTTATCTATCCTAGTATGTCCACACAGCTACCTCAGCATCTTCATCCCCGTCTCTCCCAGAGCAAATAAAAATGAGCTACGTACATATCCTTGATGATTGGGAAATGTTCTGAGTCACCTCCCACAGTCTTAACCGGGGTCTTAGCACCATTATACATGTCCTTAATTAGCATAATATAGGCTATAGGAATTAAGAACTTTAGCCTCTAAACATCTCCAAAAAATATCCTTTGAAACTTTATCATATGCATTTTTCTAGGTCCAGGTTCATAAATACCATAGCGGCCCCGGCATGCATGAAATCCCAAACCACTACTCCACTCCCTCCTAGTGGGTGTACCTTTAGGCTGATGTGAGTCTTGAGAAAAAAAAAACTATTTCCTCCATTTAAAAAAAATATTTACTTTTAAGAAAATATTTCTTTTTAATAACGATTTAATTTCAACTTTACACCTCAAATATTTAAAGAATCATACATCAGACTAAACAGCATTTTGATACATTTAACATAATATTAATCTTTTTTTATTATTATTTTCTTAAACTTTATAGAAAAAAAAAAGTAGAGTAATAGACATGAAGAGAGAGAGAGAGGGGAAGAAAATAAAAGTAGAGAGAGGAAGAAGGTAGTACCTGATCTGAGTTCCTTCTCCTTCAGATTCAGACTGACTGACAGTGGTTGAAAGTTTATATATTTGTGAAAGTGGGTTGTTGTCTTGTTATTGTTGTGGGTTCCTGCTTTTCTGGCAGTGCACTTTACTTGTGTAAAGTTTGAATTTCCTTGTGGGAAATGATTACTCTACTAGAAATTAATGGAGCTGTTGAACCAAATAAGTTTACTCTCTTCCTTTTTTCTGGTGCTGCCGCCTAACTTCTACCGGCTGCCGTCCAACTCACCTTGACCGGATGCAGTACATTTACATATATAGAAACAAACTTATTGCATCACATATTCTATACTTGCTAATATTATATTCAAGTATTTAAGTAGGATCCTGATGAGCAAAACGATAAAAATAAATTTTCTTTTCCTTGAAGCACAAGGTGTCAAAGACTTTTTTTTATATGAGAAAAACGTACAGAGGTACGTAGGTGCTTAGCTAAGCATTTTGCTTGGAGTAGGGATAAAGCGAATGAATACACACAAGGCAACGTTTGTTATGGCTTCCGCCGAGATACTTAAATTTATATAAAATTAAAGAAATAAATATATTTATCCAACCTGATAATTTTATGTCCTACGATCGTTGTTTATGCCATATAAAACATATTTATTCAAGATCAAATTAAAAATCATGTTTAAGTATTATCCCGTTAAGTCAATGAGTTTGACGGAGAAATGTGGTACCTCTTTTCATATTTGGTGCCAGGAAATTGCCATGACAGCGGAGCCGCAGTAAGAATCCGTGATTCATACAACTAAAAAGTGTCAGCTTCCATTAAATATTTATGTACTACCATGCTGTTTTTATTTATTTATTTTTTATATTAAAAAAGATATGCTAAAATGTCAAAAGCACTTTTAAAGTTTTGGTCTGAGTACAAAGTATTTAGGTCTAATAATTAATAAAAGTATTTTTCAAATTGATTGAGATGTATGAAGATTAAGGAATTTATTAGTGGTAAACAAATGAGTAATTTTAGATGTTAAAATCTACCTCCAGTAGACACAGGTGTCCAATACTCCCTCTATTTCAAATTACGAATTGTTGAGGGGTTCAACATTCTTTAAGAAAAAAGAATTAAGACATAAATTAGGTATAATTTTTCATTTTTACCCTTATTAATTATTATTAAATTTATGATTAAAATAATTAAACATTAATTATATTAACTAATGAAGGGTAAAATTGGAAAAATCTTCTAGTAGTCTTGAAGATTGAACAATTAAGTTAATTTGAAATATGAAAAATGCCTCAACAATTCAATTACTTTGAAATGGAGGGAGTACTTTATCCGTTTTAATTTATGTGACACAGTTGGAATTCGGAGAATTATTTAAAAAGTTATGATTTTTTAAATATTTGAAATTATTAATTATTGTGATTTATGTAATTTTTATATAATTTTAGAATAATATATATTTCTATCTATGTCCCAATTTACGTGGCGCAAATTTCAATAATCAACCAATTTTTTTTATATTTTTTTTCAAATGTTTCAAGTTATTAATTATTGTGACTTATAATATTTTTACGTCATTTTAAAATAATATTTGGTACTTCTTTTACCCCAATTTTACGTGGCACCGATAAAATTTTGAGAGTCAATCAATTTTTTCATATATCTTTTAAAATTTAAATATTTAAAATTATTAATTATTTTGATTTATAAAATTTTTAAAAACTAATTTTCAAAAGATAAAAAATAAAATAAAAATTGTCTAAATGCCCTCGGCTAGAAATAGACACGTCGTCATTGCCATCATTCATTACTGGCTGACGGCTGCAATCAGTTACCCACATTACGAAACACAACTTATGAACACGACCATCAACTACCATTAATATCATAGTCATCGATTACTATCGATAATCACCATCATCAATCACTATTATATATCATCATTTACTGTCACATTCACAATCATTATTAATAACCAATATTATCTATCATACTTATTAATCATCACCATCAACCACTATTGTCCGTCGTTATCACTACTACCTACTACTCATAATACAATCAACATACACCATCCCTAGTCCCTACCGCCAGCAAAATGAGCCCATATTTTGGTCACCCACCCATATTTTAATGGGTTGGATGAGTGACTTTTTAGATGGGTAAAATATGGGTGTATACCCATATTAAACTATAGAAATATGGGTATTCATGGGTAAAAATATGAATTAGCCAAATAAGTTAAGCTTTCAACTTTTATTCACTCAAAATTCATGATATCACCAAAAGTGTTGTAACTTCTCTTCTTTTTATGTACTAATTATTCTCTATAATTGAAAAGGTAAATTTTTTGACCCTCCAAAAATATATATACTATATTACATGTACATTTTTTTTGTTAATTATAATTATATTTTTTATTTGCTTAATTTTATATTGAATAACATATAATAGTGTAAAGTAAGCAAATCATGTATTAGTATTGATATTGCGTAAATTGCTTTAAGCACATTTTACTCCTAAAATGCAAATATTCATTTACTTTGAAATATTTTTCTTTGTATTACATAAATTTATTTTATATTGAAAAGTTATAGGATTTTTTTTTGACTTTGATGATACAATAAAACTAAATAAAGTATTTTTAATATTTTTCATCTAAAAAACTACAAAAATATTTTATCCATGTTTAATTCTAAAGTAAAGTACTATTTACTCATGAAAATATGGATAAACTTGTATTTTGCCCAACCCATTGGTTACCCAATCCATTTTTATCTATATGAAATATGAGCGGATTGAATTATTACCCATTTTCAACCCGCCTAGATTTTACCCAACCCGTCTATTTACCACCCTAACCATCCCAAATAAGCACCCACAATGCAAGCATCACCGCCACCACCTAGATTTTTACGCCTCGTGGTGGTGATCAAAAGCTGATTAACAACGCCTTCAAACCTTAACATAAATCAGAATCAATTTAAAAGAATATGAGGGGGCTAACCTCTGATCCTATGGTGCTAAACTATTCGATTCCTTACTCAAGGTATTTATTAACCGTTTTTTTTTTGTTTCCCACTCGATGTCCGGAGCCTACATTGGAGCTTCGACTAAATTCGGATCGCGCACTGCAAGGCCCATTCGGAGTGGTGCTCCCCACAGGATTTTCTCTATACCAGGGGCATGAACCCGAGACTTCTGGTTAAGGGTGAAACACTCCACCAGTACACCACAAGTCATGTTGATATGTATTAATCGGTTAATAGAGGTTTTCTTTATCATTTTAGTTATAACTTGTTATACCTAGTTATATTCATAACAAAAAATGAGTTGGCTAGAAATGATGATTAAAGTTAATTAGTTAATTCAACTTGCATGAATTGTTAGTTAGTCAATGCAAATTTGCAACCTTTAAGTAATAAAAAAAAATCGGACCTCTAACATACGTAACTATAAATTTAATAAAATAATTCGTTGATTACGATTTCTATTTTAGTTACTTAAATAATTTTTTAAATAATCTCCTTAGCGTTGAACAGACGATAAGTTTTCAGACAATAAGTTATTTCTTCGATTGCAGCAAAAGGCAAGATGATGAGCCCCACCACACCTCGTTATAATTCATGCCTCCTCATGTTATAAGGAGAGAATCAAAATGACTTTTGAAAAAAAGGGAAAAAAGACAAATATATCTCAAACTATCGTAAATGATATGCAGATATCATTCGTCATACTTTTGGGACATTGATGCTCCTGTCGTTCAAAAACTAGAGCATATATGCACTTCACTCTAATGGAAGACTAAATAGGGACACGTGGCACAATCTTATCCGTCGATCCGATACTTAATAAATATTGGATCTCTGGATAAGATTATGACACGTGTATGTCCGTTAGTATAAAGGGTATATATGCTCTAGTTTTTAGACGACAGGGGCACCAATGTCTCAAAAGTATGACGGAGGGTATCTGAATACCATTTACGATAGTTCGGAAGTATAATTGTCTTTTTTCTCTTGAAACAATTACTCTAAAACTTGTTTGGTTTATTTCTCTCTAGCAACTTTGCTAAATTAGGATGTAAATAGTTTTCACCATACTTATTTATCAAAGGCATAATACGTAAATATGCCTTTTAACTTGACTTCAGCTGACATCTTTGCCTTTCAACTTTGAGTGTGCTCAAGTAGCTAAGCACAAACTTGTATAAAATTGAATAAATAGACACATTCGTTCTATGTGTCGTCCTAAATGACAATTTTGTGTCCTATGTGGCGTCCTACATGTATAATGTCACGTAGGACGTATGAGTTTACTTGTTCAATTTTATACAAGTTTAAGTATCTACTTGTGCATATTCAAAATTGAAGAGCATAGACATATGTTGAAGCCAAATTAAAGGACTTATTTATGTATTATGCCTTTATCAAAAGCAAAGTTTTGGGAATATAAATTAGAACTTCAAATTACAAAAAATGCTCACATGAGATTTTTTTGTTTTGTCTTTACGTAAAGCATAATCAAAATATCAAATACAATTTCATCAAAAAAATATCAAATACGATTTAATCAAAATAATAATAATTAGTAATCCAATTGATTGAGTATATGAATTTTCATTTTTCTAATAGTGATTAAAATTCTTACCTTAATAATTCAACAACAACAAAAACAAACCTAGAGTCCGTTTGCATTGGCTAGAAAAAATAGCTTTTAAGTTAAAAAAATATAAAAATCAAACTTAAATGACTTTTAAGTCAAAAAATAAAAAGTAGGAGAAGTTTTACTTTTGATTTTTAATTTTTTGAAAATCATTTTAAACTTATTTTAAGCTATTTTTTAATTTTGTCAAACACTCTAAAAAAACTAAAAATCACTTAAAAGTAAATTTAACCAACTTTTCAATCAATCCAAACAGACTCTTAGTATAATCCCATAAAGTAGGATTAGAGAGGATATAATGTACTCAGAACTTACCACTAATTTAGAAGTGGAGAGATTATTTCTAATAGATTCTTGACGAAGAAAAAGAAATAAAATACAACTTCACCTTAAGCTACAATTTCATTTTGTCAAACTAAATAAAAAAAAATATTTGGAAGAGGACAAACTTAAAATAAAATTTCTCAAATTCAATCCCATCCAATCCAATCGAGTCAGCTTTGTTTAACTTTTTTTCTCTTCAATTTAGCAGAGTCTCCTATTAATGGCTGCTGAACCATTACTTCAAACACAGCCTATAACTGAATCAGCTCCATCGTCTCCGATCAATTTCTCTTCCTCCGATTCCGATGATAACTTTTTCGCTCCGACTTCCTGGCCTTCCAACAACTTACACAAGAAGAAATTCCGCCGATCCAGAACTGCTCCTGCCATGGTTTCCGTGAATGATCTCTTTGAATCACACCCTCATGAAGAATCTGACCACTTTGAGCCTACTTCTCTAGTCAGACAGGCTGCTTTTCTGCTTGTTATTTACCTCTTTCTAGGTGTAGTCGTCTATTCTTTCAACCGTGACCACTTCTCTGGAGTTGAAACCCACCCTGTTGTTGACGCCCTTTACTTTTGCATCGTCACTATGTGTACCATTGGCTACGGCGATATTGCTCCAACTACTCCTTTCACCAAACTCTTTGCTTGTATATTTGTGCTTGTGGGTTTTGGGTTCATCGACATTTTGTTGAGTGGGGTTGTCAATTACGTACTTGACTTGCAGGAGAATTTGATATTGACCGGCAGTCGATTACAAGGGCAGCGGCAATTAGCTAGCAATAACCATAGGCGTATCGGATTATCCGCCTGTATGGATTGCATAGTCGATGTAGCAAAGGGCAGAATGAGAATTAGATTGAAGGTGGGTTTGGCTCTGGGAGTTGTGCTTTTATGTATAGGATTGGGGTCAATGGTGTTGTATTTCCAGGAGGATTTGGATTGGGTTGATTCGGTTTACTTATCGGTAATGTCTGTTACCACTGTTGGATATGGTGACAGGGCTTTCAAAACTCTGCCGGGAAGGTTGTTTGCTTCAATTTGGCTTTTACTTTCGACCCTTGCGGTGGCGCGAGCTTTCTTGTATTTGGCAGAGGCAAGGATTGACAAGAGACACAGGAGGATTACCAACTGGGTGTTGCAGCGTGAAATCACCATTGAAGATCTGCTTGCTGCTGATAATAACAATAATGGTTTCATCAAGTAAGTCTCCTTATTTCTTCCAATCCAAAATTCAAAAAATAATAGTATCTTATTACACTACAAATGCTGCCATAAATTCGTATACACACTCGTTTGGTGAGATATATAAGGTATAAATAAAATATAGGAATATTTATATCCCACATTTGGTTGGAAGGTATTAGGGAGTCCTTGGATTATTGATCCCACCGTTTTTGCCATAGTGATGATAAGTTATCCCAAATACATGGTGAAATAACTTATCCCGAGATAACTCATCCTAAGATTAATTATTCCGAAATAACTTGTTCCCAACCAAAAGACTCCATTGTGCTTTGATGAGAACTTGAGGTTTGGTTTCACTCCTTCATTGACCGATAGGCCACATCATTGACGCTCTACATAACTTTTACTCCCGCCTCAATTTGTATCTTGTACTTTTCTTTTTAGTTGGTTTAAAAACATTACAAATTCTTTAATTCTAATTTTTCACGAGACATGTTCATGAGCACAATATTGAAGTACGTTTTGGTATATTTTACCTGTTTTTAGTTTAAGATCACTCTTTAGTTTCTGGAACGGTCATAATGAGACATACAAATTAAAACGGATGGAGGGAGTATAATCTAATTATCTTTGTCCTGTTTTATGTGACAGTTTTGTTTGTCCTGAAATAACAAGTGGATTAGAAAGGAACATTAGAAGTTACTTTCATAGAAAAAAGACACTTGCTTTAATAACCAAACTTGTTAAATAAATTTGAATTGGAATATTTGGAACATATAAAAGACATAATTTGGATGGAGGGATTAATTAAAAGGCTAATCTTACACAGAAAATCAGAATATGTCATTTACAAGCTCAAGGAGATGGGGAAGATCAGTGAGAAAGATGTAATGCAGATATGCAATCAGTTCAACAAGCTTGACGAAAACAACTCTGGGAAGATAACATTACACAGCCTCTTGCAGAGTCATTTATAGCTGAAATTCTTTCGCCACCAGGTACTTAATCTGCTAATTTTCAAGAAAAAAGGTTAGTATCTCATGTGTATGTCATTGACATAAAAGTGTTATATTGCGTATATATGTTGTTGTATGTCAAGTGTTTGCGCCCTGACATATAGTGGTATAAGTTTACCTGGAGAGAAGAAGATGTGGAAGCCATGAGAGGGAACTCTGGTGAGGAAGAAAACTACAAAGGAGTAGTTGCTAGAGTCATTTGATTTTCTGGTGAAACTCCCATCAATTATCCGGTGGAGTAACAACAGATGGCGGTGAAGCACCAACAACGGGTAATGTCAGAAGCAAAGAGGGGTGTGATAAGGCTAGTCCTCCTCGAGCCTACTCTCATCTTTTGAATTAAGCTTCTGATTTAGTTGGTGCAGACTCGAAAGAATCAGCTGACACTAGACTACAGTTAGAGTTGTTGTGTGAGAGAAAATATGAAGAAAGAAAAAATAAAATTATATCTCTAAAATTTTTGATTTTGTGAAATTTGTTGGGAGGTTGGTTGTATAAGATTTTATTGTTATATTTGAATGTGGAATGGTGGATTTATTTGGTATATCAATGTATAAATCCCCTTCTATATTTCAGCACTTAAACAAGCTCTTATACAAGCTATTCAATCTTTCCTGATTTGAATTATGTAAGAGATTTTAGCTTATTTTATGTGTCACCGTTTGACTTAGCATGGTATTTAAGAAAAAAAAAAAAAGACTTTTAAAATATGTGGTCTAAAACAATTTTTAAATATTTATGTGATCGTAAATCATTTCATTAAGGATAAAAGAGAAGTTTTAAAGTTAAATTATTTTCAGTAAGGTGACATTCTTTTTGAGACTGACTAAAATGAAAAGTGTATCACGTAAAATGGGATAAAGGGAGTAGAAGAATATAATTAAGAACAAAATTGTCTCTTAGTCAAAATCACTGCCTAATTTTTTTTTTGACAAAACTAAATTTTCTTGACTGTTGATGCTTTTTGTACTCATTGTTGAATTAGCAAGATTAGTCTAATTTCAATTCACATTACTAAAGTCTAAAAGGAGACTGAACAACGACGGACGATTTTTTCTTAATTTCATTTTTAGTAATATCGATTGAGCACGATTGATTTTTGTAGTGTAAAAGTGTAAACCTGATTGAGATCGATTTTATTTAAAATTTAAAAAAGAAAAACGATCGAAATTGGTGTCCATCAAGATCAGTGTCAAATAATTTTTTTGTTTTACTTTTATTTTTTTAAAGTAATCAATTGATTTCGATACTTTTGTGGAAAATTGTTTGAGGTGTATATATATATATATATATAAATAAATAAATTGAAGTTCTAAACCAACAAATATGAATTGTGTGTAGTGATTAAAAAAAAACACATCAGTTCAATTTTCATAAATTCAAAAGCCAATATTTTACAAAAAGAAATACTAATAAATATTTTTGAGTTATGCATTATACTCCTTAAGATATTATTTTATGTGGTACGTTCGTTTCGGAAAAGAATATTACTTTATTATAATTAAATTAATTTATCATGTTTTTAACCTAAATAAAACAATTTAGAAAATGCGTTGGAAGGACGGCGGTCACATAAATGCTTCACATTGAGTCTCATCTGCAGAAGAAGGAAGTAATTGTTAGGATTTCTAAGAGGTGATTTGGGCGTCTCAGATCTGATTTTAGGTTAATTATGCAACTCTTAGCGTTTGCTTTTCTTCTGTATTGGATGGATTAGATGTTCAATCAGTTTCTGTGTTTCAATTCTAACTGTGTTTTGACAAACAGATGATGCTTTTCTCACTATAATGAATTCCATAACAACTCAAAAATAATTAAACAGAGCAACTGTATGTATTTAATTCAAACATGATTACTAATGTTTCTTTCTCGAACCAGAAAATTTGATTGGTTTTTCACCATTTTTGCAGGCACAATTTTAGATAGTTGAGATGTTGATGGATGAGGCAAAACTCTTGCTAGGCTTTCCCACTAATTCTTGCCCCAATGCTTCTCAGGTACAATATGTTTATATTACATATAAAGGTGTGTCGCATGCTTGTTTATTAGGATACTATCCCTTCGAAGTTTCAACTACGCACCTAAACTTAGTAGCCTTGTTGTTGTTGTGTGTTGAGAATATAATTAAATAATAAAAGTGACTTAAGCTTTTAGATGAAATGGTCAAATACTTCAACATGGTATCTCGGAGCATGTAGAGTTCCTGAAATCGAATCTCACCGCCAACCAAATAAAAAGAATGAAAAAAAAATCAGGCCAGGCCCGGACATGAGAGGGCGTGTTGAGAATATTATTAAATAATAAAAGTATGCTCTCTTTAACATCTTAAGCTTTTAGATGAGATGGTCACACACTTCAACATTGTCCAAAATGCATCCCCACACATGACATATCGAATACCTCTATACTTCCATAGGCCATACACATGCGCAAACAAGGGTGTCAAAATACTAAAAAGGAAAAAAACAAAGCTACTTTGATATCCGACCACTATCCTCCAAGCTCTCCAGAAACCTTCACCCCCTTCTTTACCAAATAAACATTATTAGGGAAGTCTTCGTGGAACTGGAAGGAGCAAAGAGAGATAGATGATGGAGAAGAGGGGGCAGTGTTGGGTGGTCTGAATGTGTCATTGGTGGAGGGACGATTGTTTGGTGGCTGGAAGAAGGATTTGTTATGGTAGTTTTCTACCGTGTTGTTTTCATCTGAGTGAAGAGAGAGCAGGACTGGGTTCTGGTTGTAGGAAATATTTCCAAGTGAGGGAGACGTAATGGTTGGAGAAGAAAGAAAAAGAATGAAGAAGATCGCAAAAGAGAAGGAAGAGTAAAATGAAAATTAATGATGCAAAAAACAACAACTAGGCTTAGTACATAATTTCGTGCTCCAACTTGGACATATTTTCTTTTTACACACCCTCCATTCATGAAACTAATGATAGTATGACATTTCAAACAAATGCAGGTCAAAGCTGCTTATAGAAGGAAGGTATGGGAGACTCATCCTGATTGCTTCCCAGTTCATCTCAAACCTAACGCAGAACTCAAATTTAAGATGGTGAGCTTTCCACTTTGTAGACACAGCAAGTGTTTATTTTCGTCATTTCCTCTTATGATACCTGCTGCTCCTTTTCGCTGAAACTTCATTTTCATCAAGTTTTGAGCATCATAAACAATGTTTCACTAGGGACTAACTAACATACTTTGTAATGTATGTAAAGTGGCTCGTTCAACATTTTCTCCATTATAAACTTGCCTTGATCACTCGGTTATGCCAAACCAAGTTAGTCTTTCGGCACCATTTTAGTAGAGCGAAGAAATAATTTTTGTTGTGAGAACCAGTATCTTTATGGGTCCTTTTGGTAACTCTCGTGTTGTATGAATTTCTCCCCTCATTCTTGCAACTATACTCTTTAATCTAGGAGTGTGAGCAAAAGGGTAATTCTTTGTCTTTCAAGTTTCACCTGTGTGTCTACTTTCTGATGAAGGTATTTATGTGGGTCATTTCTTTTCTATGAGCTTTTATTTTACTGGCCATTGCTTCTGAAGTTTATAATGCGTGTGTGGGTGCAGATTTCAGAAGCATACACTTGCCTGCTTTCTGGTAATTCTCATGTCTTAAAAGCACATCTTCAACATGTGACAAGCTAAGAAGATTCATTTACTTGTTTGAAACGTTTACTGATGAAATGTCAAATTAACATGATTTTCAACTAAAGAAAGAACCTCCTTGCTCTTTCTGCTTACAACATTGTTTCCTTTCCCCACTCATCTTGTCCCTTCTTAAGAAATCTATCGTGTAGAATTCTTTCATTATACATTCCTTTGATGCTAATAGTTCTAGGATGGAAAACACTAGATAAATACAACGTTTGCATTAAATTGTCTAGAGCCCTATTGGAGTACATTTTATTTGTCCAACTACATTCTGTTTTATTTGTTCCTTATTGTCTTAGTTGGGTTCATTTTGAATGTGAATTACAGGTGCAAGACAAGAAGGTGAACATGTAGGTAAGCTACTGTAGATTAGCTCTTTATTGTGTATGTTACATGTGTGCACACATGTAACATGAGATCAACCCCTGATCTTATTAGAAAGACGTACGATGTTTTGTTATCAGTTGGATATTCGCGTGTTGTAAGAAGTGGTGTTCCTAGAGGAGGAAGGAGGAGAAACCATGCACTGATTGGGCTTCCCTTTCTTTTTATTATTTTGGGAACTGCAGCATTGGGAGGGACAAATGTTGCCAGGTATGTTGATTCTGAATTCTTACTTGCTTGAAGAAAAGTTTAATGAGATGATCTGAATCGATGTTTTTTTTTAAATACCTTCCACATCAGGGCCTACAGAAAACAGAAGGCAGATTATCCTTCTCATAATCCTTTTCTCCCTTGATTATTCATAAAACATTTGTGTATAGATACGGTATGTATGAAGTTAGTCCTCCATGAAATATAACATTTATGTAATTTTGAAGTTGTTCATTATGTAAAATTAGACTATAGTTTTGGTCATGGAAGTCCACTTTTGACTCCATTGAAGCAATGATCCCTTAATTGATGTTGTAATATTTTCTTGAACACAACTGTTGAACATTTGATAATTGAAATTCCTAGCCTCCCTTGTTCTAAATAATGCAGTGGAAAATATAGGACAAGCTTAAGCTACCCCTTCCTTTCTTTTATAATTCTTTTCCATTTCCAGAGTATCATGAATTGTTACCTATGATCTTACAATATTTAATAAGTACATACTAACAACATTATTTCTTCTTAAACTTCATGCCAAAGCAATTGATCCTTAACAATATACATCAAATCTCTCCAGAGATGTTAATTTTAACATGTAAGAGATCCGAAAATAGAATACAAGAATCCTTGACAGGATCATTTCTTCTGTCGTCAGCCCATACAAATAACATGATATCTGAACTCGTGAGCGAACAACAATAGCACCTGTTTGAAGTTTGGATTGATCTTTTTCTTGACTCTACCTCAACAATTCATCCATAGTACATCATCAAATTCACCCCTCAACTTATCTCCTACTATAACGTTCTGTTCTATGTCCAAAGCAGTCATAGGCATAGCCGATGGGTGCCATGCCGGAGTTCCATTTTCATATGCATTACATGTCAGTCGTCTCAACCCACTCCCATCCAACTTCACCAAATATAAGTCACCGTACGGTTGGTATTGGTTTGGCAGTGACACTGGTTCTGCTGTTACTCCACCCAAGTTGCCCGTGAACAGAAGCCATTCACAGTCCTTACTAAAGCATACATGGTTTAATCTCTCTTTATCTACTTCATCAGATCCCTCCGGCCCTGCCACGTGGATCCTCCGAAGACCTGTGCCGTTTGGATGAATGACATAAATGCTGAAGCAAGTGACATTATCCGGATTGTGCCTGTTGGAAGAAAATGCAATCAGCTTTCCGTCAGGTGACCAGCTTGGCATTGTATCAATCCATGGCCCCTCTGTTAGCTGACGAATTCCTCCACCCTCCAGCTCTCCTTTAACAGCATCCATAATATACAAATTTTTGTGCCCCGAACGGCCTGAACGGAATACAATGTGCTTTCCGTCTGGCGAGCAGGAAGGGAAGGCATTATTTCCCGTCTCCTCTTTTGTGAGAACTTCTATTTCTACTGGAATTTCACCGCAATCATCGCTAGTTAGATTTAGTGAATTGAATGAGACTCGGGCGATTTGAACAGTTGCTTTTACAGAGTCGAATACAGGTCCGACTGATGTAAAAATCACATCGGGTTCAGCTGGAGACCAGGAGTTGCAGAAAGCAGTACGGCCTTTGAACAATGTCCACTTCTTGGAACCATCTGATTTGATGATTTTGAGGCCTGAATTAGCATTGAAATCATGATTAAACGCAATAAAGTCACCTGAGGGAGAGAAGGAAGGAAATGATCCATTAAGCCTCAGCATTCTCAGTCCTTTTTCTGGAGAAATTACCGGGTCCAAGGAAGGAATTGTTGCATCTCCTGATGATGATTCACCTCGGAACCGGTGATAACTGAGAAACGACGACTTAGGAGAGAAGAATGGATTGTAATGGTGAGTGGTAGGGTTAAGCAACTCGGTCACCGGATAGAACTTGTGAGACTCCACATCGAAAATCTCAATGTGGCGATACCTCTTCCCCGGTCTTCTGGTAGCAATAGCAATCATTGATTTGGAGTTGTATGAGGCTGCTGCAGGAGTAAAGCAGTGCACACCAGGAGGAGTAACTCGAATCGGATCAGCACGCAAATTGGGTGAATCCTCAGGCAAATCAACTCTAAAAATGCTCCACCAACCATCATCAGCTTGTCTGTGAAAATAGATAGTCGAATCACCAGACCAAGTTGGCCAGCCACCGTGTTGGCACACGACTATCCGCTTTTCCGGGTCGGATTCAGGGAAAACAACAATATCAGTAGTCAGATCATGGAATTCACCAGTAGGCCAACGACGGTCTCCGTAAGATGCAACTGCAATCAGGTGTCCGGACTGTGAAATCGCCTGACTATAATCAACACAGCCATACGGAGTCAAGCGGATGATCTTACTACCATCCTCTATTGGGATAGAGTAAAGAGCGGAGGAGCTGGTGAAAACTTGTTTGGGTTGCTGATGAGCTGAAATATAATAGAGTCGTCTATTTCGAAGAAACGGACGGTCGAGAAATAGGCTATCAATGGAAGTAAGAAGTTGTTCAATCTGTACCTGAGAGGAGGGGCGTCTCAAGTAAATGCGAGGAGCACCTGATCTCTCAGAGACGAATACGAGTGTTTGATCTTCATCGACGAACTGTCCGTTGTAATTGACTGAGGTACCGTCTGTAAGGCGATGCTCTACCGGAGAATTGAGAAAAGAAAATGGAGATTTGATGGAGAAGATGTCGAAGCCGTAATTGGTTCTGCCGACGGTGGAGAAGATAATAGAACCATGTGGTGACCACTGTGAATCCATAATACTATTGTTGATGTGCTTTGCAGGCCAGAAATGGCAAATGTTATTATAGAGAAATCTGAGCTGCAATTGCAAACGGCGACGGATCATAGGGAGAGAGTCTTCACGTTAGGAATGACGTTTTGGTCTTTTCTTTTGTTTTCAAAACAATTTTGAAGTGGACACGTTTAGGTGTGGGTTGAATGGGACGGTGTGGGGCACTGCAGCGTGGGCTGAGCTTAATTCGTAAAAAATTTAATCCATCCTGCCTAACATTTTTTTATTATTTTCAATCCGTCCCGTCCCGCATAATTTTTTTAACATTTTTTTTTTTAAATTAAGTTTGATACTAAAATTAAAATTCATAAAAATAAATTTGATTTTTAATTAAGTTGTATTAATTTAATAGGATATTGACTTAAAATTTTATTTTTTAGAGGTCAATTGAAAAACATGTATGAAATTGTATTATTTTTTATTGAACCATTTTCATTTATTATCTTGAATATTTTAGTAGCTTCATCTTAATATCACTCTTATATAAAAAGTTAAAATTAAGTTTGAACTCATAGAAAATCACATATATCCTCAATCCATTCCGTCCAGTATTAATTTTTTTTAAAATCTCATTTCAATTCGTCCCGCTTCATTGTCATCCCTAGACACATTACATAAAAGTCCCTTATTCCCAAAAGGAAGAAGACAAAATTATCTCATTTATTTATGAAATTTGTTGATGTGTGCGAAAGCTGACCAATAAACAACTCTGATAGCTAAGATTTTGTTTTAGTAGGTGGATGCTCCTCCATAGTCCACAATGGCACTCTAGCTTTTAGTTAAAGTTGTTGGACACTTGTTCACGTATTGATTCTAGTTTTATCTACTTTTTTTTTTGGTTTTAGCACTAGACTCATAATGGGTCTTCATTATTGTTAACAGTAAGTGGAATTAGATCTTAGATATTAGAGCTTCTACACTCAACTAAAAAGGCAACTAGATTCGAGAAAACAACAATGTATTACTCCTTTCTTTTATAAAAGAATGATCTACTTCTTTTTTTTAAGTCTGTTTAAAAATAAAAAAAAGTTTTTCACGTGACATGTTTAAGGCCATAAGATTAAAAGGTAATTATATGCATTTGACATAACTTTAATTTAAGACCATGACGATTAACCTCTTGCCGGTGAGGTTTTGATGTATCGCAGAATTCGGAAAGCAGGTTAAGCATTCCATTTAATATTTACCACTTATGTGTTAAAGGAGAAATCTAGAAACACTCTATTTTTGTTTCCCTCACCCTCGCCAAGCCCGCTACCATTGCTGAAGTCCAGCATTAGGAACAGCCTCAAGCTGGTGGCCCAGCCCAAGAAGCTGCTGCTGAGCCCGTATTCTTTCTCTCACACACCCTTTTTGCCCTCTTTCGCCGAGGAGGAGCTTTCTTTCATAACCAAATGAAACTACCATAAGATTCAAAAGTCTTAAAATGTATTCAAAACAAAACAAAGGATGAGCAATGCTTTTGGGCAATCTCATGGCAGCCAAAAGAGGCACCATTTGTGTTAAAGTTTTATTTGATATTTCGTGTAACTGAAGAAAACAACTATAATTTCATTTATACATACAACAGCAACAACTACCTTGAATTCAGGCTTCTTCATTATAGTCTTCCTCACCTCAAGTATGCTTCTTCTCCATTGCAATCTCAACGCCACTGCCATAAGATGGACGATACGTTAGCAAAACAAAGGCGCATGCATTTGTGCCATTTCCATGAGTGCTGTATATCCACATAGAGTGAAGAGAACTCATTTGAACATCCTTCATCGAAAAATAAGTAAAATAGTAATGTTTCGATACATAATAGTGAACACCACTGGTCTAAACCACGTGTGACCGTCTTATCCTATAGTACTCCTATATCTATATAACCAAGAACTACATTCTTGAAGATTTAGAGATTGAACATGACACTTTCTATAAACAACAGGAAGCTCAGTAATACGACCTAAGAAATGCCTGTGGAAACAATCTCGAGAATATTTGGCCTTTTGCTTTGATAAGCAGCGCGTATAGTCCATAACAGGGGATGTGAACCAGAGCCATGCCAAAATACCTGAAACCAACTTCCCGTTTTAGGATATTCAAATCGTAAAGAAGTAGAGAAGGTGAACATAGATAGCATGTTATTACCACAATGGTGCCCATGGAGTGTTAAGTTCCAAGAAAGGATACGGCCACCTGCACAACAGGGCATTTCTTTAAACCATAGACGATATACATGTCTTTTACACATGAAACACGCGTATGATGGGTGTATCTATTTACCAAGATAAGCAGCAGACGTGTAGACTCCACTGGAAAACAATATAAGAACAGCTCCACAGTATAAAATATGTGATACCAAACCAAGTAAATTGCTGAAACACAAAACAGTTGTCTCATATTAGACTTACAGGATTTGACTACTTATAGCAGGCATTGTAAGGGACTCCGAAAAACTTATTGGAGTTAGGGATGGGAGAAACTGTTGCACTTACAAGATTGCTCAGGACTGAATCAAGAAGAAGAAATATAGCATTTACAGAGTGCATTAATCCAATTAGCTGCCACACCAACAAAAGTTCACAATCAGAACAACTAATTGAGTAGATAAACTGCAATTTCAACGATTAGAATAACTAGTAGAATTCCTTTTGCTTTCACTTTGTAAAGTTACATATCGAGCTAAGAAAGAAATGGATTCTTATTCCACCATCATGGTTTCTCCCTCTCTTCACTGTTTAAGAGCAATAATCACAAGTTCTTCTGTAAGATTTTAAATGGGAGATCAACTTGTTTCCTTACAATAATGTCAATTCTTAGCCGGTTAGGAGGTTAGATTGCAATTAGCTAGTAACTATGCTCGATGTTCTAAGATGAGAACAAATATGTTCCTTAAGGATGTTGAGGAACAAAAACATTGTGGTCATCCAAACTTTCTCATGCAAATGCCATTTTCATAGCTGAATTCATATGTCCTTTCCTGTTTCTCCCCACCCTCTTTCTGACCTCCCCCGTCTTTTTCTGGCTTAATGAGTGACATAAGGTCTTCATTAAGTAGAAAGGACTATCAACACACACTTTTTAAGTTTTCTGCGAGAGCTTGGTGAGTTTATCATACTCCTTTGATCTCTGATAACTATTAACAACGATTCGGTACATAATCCAGACTATCCTAGATGGAACATGATGCTAACTGTTATAGTGAACTTTTGACATGGAAAGATGCATATATATATCATTTCTAGAAACTTGAACTAAACATTTTCCTTAGTAGATGGTGAGAGAAAGAGTAACATTCTACAGTAAGAGCTAAACATAACACATATAGTGCAGCATTTCAAATGAAGATGAACTCACCAGGGTGAGCTTAAAATTTTCACCCGTCATAAATGGGAGCAACAGACACCAAAAGACAATATCTGTCAGCATAACAGCACCTGCACTAATCTGTAGGAAAAACAAAACAATAAGCTCGAGTCAAAAGTTGTAATAGCAAATTCATGTAAGCTGATCAAATTAAAACATGTTATAGCTATTGTAAAGATGGAGGATTGATATAAGGAGACCACCAACCAATATGAGTACTTTTACCCACTCTAACACCCCCTTCACACCCAGGCCCAACTGGAGCGTGGACCAGGAGTCCAAACCTCACTCTGATACCATGGCCTAACTCAACCTCAAAAGCTAGCTTATGACAGGAGGGTTGCCCAATTCCATATAAGAGACAACCAATCAATTCCCCAACCAATATGAGACTTTTACTGACTCTAACAACTATCGTTTTCTTGCTGTGTCTGCTGAATTAATCCGTTGTTATTGCGATTAGGCAGACAAATTCAATTAGTCCATTCACCATTAAGACAAATCCTCCCTTTCAAACTTGCTGAACAAGCTAAGTTCCCCCAACTTCTCAGAGCTAGGAAAATTTGTTAAAAACATCCAAATTTGACATTTTCAAATGGTAACCTGATAAATAATTAGCATAAAGTTTTCCAAAAATCCAAGCCGTTGCTCAGAGGTATTCTGTTCAGCAGCTGTTTTAAGAAATTTATCTGTTTCTCCGCTCTGAGAAAGGGGATTCGTTGTATACAACCAGCATCCCCGGGACGATATAAAAGTTCCCAGCTGCAACCAACACATATAAATTATAATCATCAGCTTTAAACCAGGAGAAAAAAACAAACACAATCAGCTGTAAGATTAATACCGCAAAATAGATCCCAACTAAAGCAAATGTCCATCTGGAAAACACTTTAGAATATCAGATCAGTTGAGAATTAGTAATTTCTACAGAATTTGAAACACATAAAGTAGAGAAGGAAGAATAACTGTGTGTAGAATAGGAAGACGAAGAATCCTAAGTTAACAACAGTCTGGTAAACCATAAAAGCCATAGCAACAAAAGCGGAAGCTCTGAAGCAGAGAAGCCAAATAGGATGGAGATTTCTCCAACAAGGGATCCACAGATCAGTCGACTTAATAATAATAGGTTCGTTTTCTTTTCTTCGCTTGTTGATGATGAATCTTAATGCGATTGTGGTTGGTATGATGAAGATTAGAGCACAAACAAAGACTTGCCATTGAAGCCAGTAGTCTAAGCCCAAAGCAGACATCTCTCTTTGTTTAGTTGATGGAAAATAGAAGTAGAATAGAGCTAGTAGAGTAGAGAGGCCATGGAGAAATTAACAATAAGATGACACTTTTTTGCAGGCATACCACAACCGATAAGTAAAGATTGGTTGGTAGTTGACATTTCTGAAACTCAAGCTTCTTTTTTTAACTTCCTACTTTCATTTTTACTTATTTATTTTGAATTTCCGTAAAATTCTTGTCATGTTTGTTGCCCAATCTATATTTAAAACAGTACTACTGATTACAACAAACTTTGCAGAAACACAAAGTTACCAAAGTTTAATGAACCAGTCAAAAACAGAAGAACATAAATTAATTCACAAAACTAAAATCTGAAACAACGTACCAAAATCTGGAAAAATAAAATGGAAAGAAGACCAAACCCACTGAATGCACAGTGTCCCCTTAAGGAAATTATTCACCTCTAGTATCCGAGGTTTGATTTGGAATATGTCCTTCCAGGATAGAATGATCTCAATCACCGGTGCATTGATACCCAAAACGTTGGTGTCAGCGAACCACTCAACGGCAGTTAAGTACACGAGGAAAATTTGTGCAGAAGAAGAAGAAGAAATCAGAAATTTTCATAAGTAAAAAGTCTGAAGAATCACTGGTATTTATAGACAAGAGGAACTGTTTCCGAAAGGTTGCAACCTTTCAGAAACCACACGATCATTTATGAAGTTTGCAACCTTTCAAACGGTCATGGTTGTTCCTGAAAGTTGCAACCTTTCAGAACAATCATCTCCAACGGCGGAAAATTCAAATTAAAACGGGAAAGTGTTTTAAATAAAACGGGTCGCGCGGATCCGAGTCGAGTCAGAACGTTTCAGTTAATTAACTATATAATTGAAACGTTTTGGCTATTTAATTAATTAAGTAAATAATTAAACAAACTTTGTCCAAAAATAATCTCTCGATCGATCATTCCAAAGCCAACGCCGAAGCCGAGCGAACGACGACGACGGCGCGAGGGGGGTCCCTCTTTCCAACCCTTTTAACAACACTTCTATTTTCTTTTTCACCACCAATGAGGGAGAAATGTCTTTTCTTAAAGCATAAGAGAATCTTTTCCAATTCATCTTTTAATCTTCCCTCCATTTCTCATTAACTCTTGCTATACCCAACAATGTTATCAAAATGTCACTGACTCAAGTCTTGAAAATAGACTCTGACAGAAATGTAAGATAAAGTTGTGTACAATAGATTCTTGTGATCGGTCTCTTTCATGAACCATGTGCAATACAAGATAAAGTTGTGTACAATAGCTCTTATAGTCATGCTCTTTCATGGATTAGATTGCATAGCGAGAGTTTTAGTGCATCGAGCCGCCTAAAATATTACTCCCTCCGCTTTAAAAATAGTGACCTAGTTTGACTTGATACGGGGGTTTATAAAATAAAAAAGACTTTTGAATCTTGTGGTCCTAAATTAAAGTTATGTTAAATGTACAAAATTGTTCTATAATCTTGTAACCTTAGACATACCACGTGGAAAATGTTACAAAAAAAAAAGATCATTCTTTTTAAACAGACTAAAAATGAAAACAGGTCATTCTTTTTGAAAAAGAGGGAGTAACTAATATAAATATTTGATTATAATATACATATTAATATTTATATTATATCAATTGATATTTAATATTAAATCTCGTAATAATTTAAAAAGTAAGTAGTAGTTAATATTAAAAGTAAAATATGATAATTTTTTTAATATAATATTTACTTTTAAAATAATAATTTTACAAGAAAAAAAAATAAACATTTTCAACGGGGTGGTGTTCGAAATTTTTGTCGGTAGTATAGTCTCCTTATTACGAGCCCGTTTTGGTTAAGCCGTTCATGAATATCAAGTACTAAAAAAATCGTTTTAGGTGTTAAAGTTTGTTTTATAATAAATTATTTGAATAAAAGTGGTTGATCAATAATTGGTTAGAGTTAGGTGGGTATTATTAATATAAGGACTAGTTATGAATGAATTTATGTATTATTTATAGGGAAAAATGACAAATATACTCCAAACTATCGTAAATGGTATTTGGATACCCTCTGTCATACTTTAGGGACATTGGTGCCCCTGCCGTCCAAAAACTAGAGCATATATGCCCTTCACTCTAACGGAAGACTAAGTAGGGACACGTGGCACATATATTTTTCTTCCGTCTATTTTAATTCTCGCTTTAGTTTTTTTTTTCTCTTCAAAATAAGGAATAATGAAAGGGGATTACGAAGGTAGAAAATCACACCATCAACAATAAGGTAAAAGTCCAGATAGCTAATCAAACCAACTAACCTACTATATTGTCGCTTTAGTTCAAAAAGTTATCCCAAAATAATTATTATTTTAGAAATTCAAGATTAAAGTTGGCTATAACTTTAACTAAAGAAAAATACCCAATATTTATGAGGAAACAATCAATCAACTTCGACTTAAATATAGTCTATAATAGAAAATTATGATTTTCGACTTTTTCAAGAAACTCTATAAAAATCATCTCTAAGTTAAATATTAGGTATTAGAATCATACCTACGTAACTAAATTCTAATAGGTTCCAATATCATCAATTTGAATTTGTATTTTCTTCCTTAAAAATATAGTATAACTCATTATATAAAAATTCTAATATTAACTATATTATTTTAAAACATTAATATTAATTTACATGAAACAACACGTATCGGAAAACTAGTACACCACCTTAGTTTACTAGACCTTGGGGAATTGGCTAGTTACCCTCACTCCGCGTGGCAGCCTACCTACGTTTTGTCTTTTTCCTACGAGACCTCCCCTTTTGCTCATAAGTAATCTCTTCCCAATCAATTGATTGAGATGATCCGAATCCTCAAGGACATCCCTATACACTATATATATATATATATATAAATAAATTCCCTTGTAGCTAAGAGAAAATTGAATTTTTGAAAACCACAAAGAAGCAATAAATTCCATTACAAAGCAGGTGAAACAGAGCCAAGCAAAAGTACCTGCCCCACCCCATGAACAATAACTCATAATTCAGTGAAGGTGGACATAAAAATGTACAAAATTTATAGTAAGGTCTATTTTATTTACCCATGGTGTTGAAAGTTGCAAAAAAAAAGTAAGGTCACCTACAAAATATTTTTCAAGTAAAATGTGACTATATATTATAATTTGATCTTCATGCAAAAATATGTTTTTATTACCAGATTAATAAACGGCAGGCATGGATAAGCCATTGAAAAATGACATAGCAGCAGCTCCACAACACAAAATATGAAACCCCCCCCCCCAAGGAAATGACTGCAAATTAAAGCGCTACGTTATATATTATCTCATAAAATCAAAGAAGACTATAAAAAAAGTGACTTTCTGAGATAATCAATCCCTTAACTAGTCACCAATATGCATAGAGCACGCGTGTGTGTTAATTATACCAGGCTGTTGAGGGAGGTATCAAGTAGAAGAGAAACAATGTTGAGAGAATGCATGCCACCCATAAACTGTCACACAAAAAATGATAAAATTATATTTGGAATAATAAAAACATTAATTCACTACTAATTAAGGAAAGAAGCATATATTAATGCAAATACCAGGTTTAGGTGTGAATTTGAAGAGAAGGGTAGTATAATGAACCAAAAGACTATGTCCGTAAGAATTACTGATCCTGCACAAGTCTCTTTAGAGTACCATATGCATATATAAGCACGGAATTTGATGATGATGTGCGGGGGTCCAAAGAAGGGTCGGACCACAAGAGTTTATTGTATACAGTCTTACCCTGCATTTCTGCAAGAAGCTGAGCTCTGGTTACTGCTTTTCCAGGTACGCCAAGGCTCTCCTTCTCATCACCACACAATGAATTGGTTGCTTATGGACAAACCTGGCATGAAATTTGCAGCAGCCATAAAGGACATCCCAGGTCAGAAATAGGCAGAGGATACAAAACGCGCAGCCAAGAGCCACGCTGGTTGAATCCCACGCCAACAACAACTACTTGGGAGGAGTACTTGTACCAATCATGTTGTGGTCCTGGTCGCCATGATCAAGTGTTTGGTAACATTTCTTGCAGCACAGCAGGTAAAGGGCACCAAACGTCGAAATACCTACTATACCAAAACAAACAAAATCATACCACTCTATCAACATCATGATGATTATGAGTATATCCAATCCTGGGAATTTTGATGTTAGCTCTGCAGCCACCTAAATATATGCAAAAAAAATTAACTTACCTTCGAGTCACGAAGTACTGGAGGAGGAAGAAGACTATCTGGTGGTACAGTAGCTAGCTCTGTTGTCTCATTTCATAGCTTCATACGACTAGTAGCTATGATTTGACAACTATAGAGACAGTTAGTACTCAAAACATTTCAGCCTAAATTTTCAAAAGAATATGTAACTAACCATATGTTGTTTCAATAGAAAAATTAAGAACACTAGGAGCCGTCTGCTGATAAAATAACAGCAATGCTAAATTCATGACCAATAACGACTATTTCCTCCTTTAAAGAGAGAAACATTCATATCGAATTATCGACCATATGTACACTGAACGGACCAGAACAATAATGTTTCAATGGCGAATTTAGTAAAGTTCGAAATTAGTCTGTTATGTACAGCTAATAAAATGAGATACATGAAAATTCCGATACAACAAAAACCATCAAACTGAGTCCATCCTCTTCGATTGTGTGTACAGAAAACCCACCCAAAAAAACAAGGAAGGAAGAAAAAGCATTCGAACGAACAACAGAGAAAGAATCCTCTAAACTCAACGGCTTCCACTGTTATCCAACCAACTCTGTAAGCTGCACAAGGCTTCTGCTGAGAAGCTGCAGCATCTTAAACGCCTTTGTCGTGACTGTGATGGTTCTGGATGATCAAGGGAAGTAAAGCAAACAATTACCACAGTAAGATTGTCGAAGGTACTGAGACGCAGGGCCTCCATGACAAGGTCTTTGGCACACTGTTCAGGATCATCATGCCGTCTCAGACCACGACGTACAAGATTAACGGCTAGTTGACTTGACATAACATCCCAGATCCCGTCACAACCAATTATAAGGAATTCATCATCCTCGGTCAAGATGATCTGTCGGAATTCAGGCTCCGCAATCAGAGGAGAGGCAGAGCCACGAGGCAGCTTCATGTCCCAGTCCCCCAAGGCCCTAGTCACTGACAGGACACCATTGAGGTAGCCGTCGTCAATAAATCCACCCAACTCTTCAACACGTCTTCTCTCCGATGCATAATTCGGTCTATGGTCTTGAGACATATTAACTGCCTCTCCCTTGTGGCAAAGGACTGCACGACAGTCTCCCACATTCGCCACCATTAAAAGTCTGCAACAGGACCGAGCAATAATTTAGTTAACAAGAATACAGTAAAAAAGCAGGTTCCAAAGATTCCATAAAATAGAATCAACTTCTATAGCCCTCCCTCCTTGTTCTTGAGTGATACAATCGTCTATGGTTAGATACTTGGGAATGCACTTCTGTAGGATTAAAAATTAAAGACAGGTTTGACGCTCATCCATCGAGCAACATACTTGAGTAAGGAATGAATAACTAATATTATCCGCTTAGAGAATTGAAAACCATATGATGAGTCCACAGAGTGCCAAGTAATAGAATTGCGCATATAAAAGGGCTAATAGTAGGATTTAAAGACAATAATGACGATTAGCAGAGGATTTGAACATTACTAGTTCGAGTTCAGAATTCTATCACAACTCATTCAATTTACTGGATTCAGAATCTACTATTTGTATTAGTGAATTTTTCAACACATATACGGGTCTGAGCCAAAGTTATTGGTTTCGATAAACCCGTAACTTATATAGTACATCCACTTCTTACCATGAGCATGGCCAATTTTATACAGAAAGGAGAAGCATTTTCACACACATACAAAAGAATCAAGACTTTACCTTCCCAATATCAGCGCTGTCAATGCAGTAGTTCCAGAAGAACTACTCACACTACACTCATCCGCCAAAGCAAGGTCAGCGAGAAGAAACCCTTCTCTTACAGAATTTTTCACCTCTTTTAAAAATGTGTCATCAACTTCTGATGTCTGAGGGAAATTGGTTTCCTCAAAAAGGAATCGGAGTACATGCTTCCTCATATAAGCTGCTGCTTCAGGTCCTCCATGACCATCAAACACCTATAAGATAATGAAAACACAAATCAGTTAGACAAGCCCTCCAACGACCATATATAACATGTGCCAGAATTGATAATTACCCCATAGAAGGCACAAGGCTTAGGGAACCTGACGAGGGAGCCTTGATGTGCAGAAAGATCATCTATCCTTATATGCTCATCTTCCATGAACCTCCGTGGGCCAATATCTGCAAAGCTACCTGAGCGAATGCTAGGAACAAATTGCAAAATTGTAGCATCTGGTGAATTAGAAACCTGAAATAATAATTTGTTAAAGATACATCAGTACACAGATGAAAAGAGAGAGTTCAATAACAGGCACTAATTATAATGTACATATTTAGCATGAAAATTAGGGAACAACGAAAACGGCGATATGGCATGGCATGGTTCATAAGCAAAGGTAAAATTAGAACAGAAAAGATGAATAGTGTAGGAGAAACGACTTTTTCCATCTTCCCTAACAGCAGGTAATCTGTCACAAAAAAAAAAAAAAAAAAACCTTTGCCACCCCTTGGTTCCAAAGAGACATGTATCAGTAACTCTGTACTCTAGTCCCCAAATGTGCAATATACACAGTATTTTAATTAAATTTTTTTGGTGGCCTCAACTGTTACAGAAATATCAAAAACCACTAGATACTTAAATGCTATGACCATCTTATAGTAAAGATCCTATACCTTTTCCTTCTTCCTATGAAACCCTCACTACATTTCAATAGTAAAGATGCCGTAAGTGAGAAAAAAAGAAGTTGTCAATGCCTTGAGAATTCCATGACAACAGTTTTCCATTCCCAAACCAAGTATTACCAATTGCAAGCCCAAGAAATAATGTTTTAGTGGACCTGTATCATCACAACCTTGTGAAAAGACAACCTTACAGAGCCACAGACAGAACTAAGAGAATGAGAATATTTCCATGAGTAATTCGAAGGAAATAAAGAGCAGAAATTGATATCCACGCAAGCGAGCACTACAAACTGCGTGTAAGCACATTTTTCCTGTTTTGGGAAGAAGGTAACTCCACTTAATAGAATAATCAAGCTACTGTTTGCCTAATGAATATGTTTATTAACACAGATATTTACGAACTGCATTGAAGTACATGTTGATTAGCACACAAATAAACACTTAAAGGGGCTCCACACAACCCTGTTGTAGGAGAAAGGCCCAGTAGGTCCCCTTATACAAGAGTCAGGTAACTGCTTGGCCTAATTACAGTTCAAGGAGCTTTACAAGGCACATTTTAAGCATAAATTGCTCTGTTTTACTATAAGGTCCCCACGGTAGATGACTATTTGCCCAATTACCACCTAGAGGAATGTCACTCGGCAAGAATTACACATTTTTATTGTTACATTTAGCACCTAAATTGGACTGCTCTACTATAGAATAAACATCTTCCCAGGAAGAATGGATGAGAGGTCCCTAGAGATAACTTTCTTCTTTGAACACCAAGAAATATTTTATGCTGTATAGTTGTCATCCTCCAAATCCACTGGAAAGTGGAAACTTATTGATTGAGCACCTGAGGTATACTATTAAGTATTAACTATACTTATCAATAGCATGTCATAATTAATACCTATAGTAAAAATTGGGTAGTCATTCTAGCTTCCATTAATAACCTGAACATAATAGTAACCATTACGCACAAAGAATGCCTCCCCTTTCTAGTGTTCTCCTTTGGTCACACCCTGTACCTTTATCTGCTCATGAAATGACTCTTATGATACTATGAGAGGTCCAAAGTTAGTCATAAATGAATACAGGTAAACCACAATTGGTATGATTTACAACAAGTCACACCATATCACCCTTAAGAACAACAGTTCCTTCCTAAAATCTAGTGAACTGCAGCTATTAAGCTTAAGGGGGCGTTTGTCAATGAAACTTTACTTTTATCCGAATAGAGTTAACTCTGGAAAACATGTTTTCACCATAAAATTCTGGAAGAACACCAAAAAGTTGTTTTTACTTCTTTTTTTCACTTCAAATTACTCCCAAAAATTCAAAAACAACTCCAATATGCATTCTTGGCCACACACTTTGAAAACAAAAACTACTCTTTTCAACTTCTCACAATTTTCATGGTCAAACACCCCTAAGTTAACACGAGCCAAAAATGTTTTCTTTTATTGCTAGTTTCCTTTTCATAACAATCTATAAGCATTTATGAGGTAAGTAAGTATTCAAAGTTGTACTAATGTTGAATTTTGTTCCATAAAAGATCAAATCTTCAATAAAAAGTACAGAACTTGTTATGGCATGAAACAAGTAAATGGGTATCCCTGAAACCGTAAAAAAAGACAACAAAACAAGCAAAAAAGAGAGTAACCCACCACATCAGAACAACAGGGGACATCCAAAACAGTGATGGTCTGTTGTACTGGTACCATAACTTCAGCTCCAGCCACCATGATTAAAGTCCAAAACTTTTTATATCATAAACCAAACAACAAACTTAATTCGTCTTCTTCTTGAAATTAAGAAAAAAAGATAGAAAAATTTGCAAAAACAAGGAAGTTAGAAATGAAAATATGAAGAGGGGTTTTTGCTGTGTAAACTGCAAAGACTAAAATTTGGCTTCAACTTTAGATATATAAGAAGCGGTGACTTTGACCGCCGGTGGGGAACCGCGAAGAATGGGTGTTCGTTCACCTCTACGGTGGCGCTTAGAATTTTGTTTCTCTCGCGGGTCGTTTGGATTAGTTTATTTTAATTTTTATTTATTTGTGATATACAATTAGCTATTTATCATTTGTCCTAAAAATCGATGAGCGATGATGACCTTATTATTCTATATAGAAAGTGCGATAAAATATATGTGATATTCTTGTGTTTCGCGAGTTGAATCATTTCTTATTATATTTTAATATTATCTTGAGAAAATTATAGTAGCTCAGTTGATTTTCTAGGTAAACTTCCTTCAAATTATGCAAACAACGTTCTTTACATATATCACTTGGAAAATTATACTTAATTTGTTATTATCATGAGCTGAATTACCTTAGGTGAAGAATGACCTGATGCACATTCTTTATGATATACACAGTGTAAAGACTAAATATTTATTTTTACGAGTGTTTATTTTATTTTATAAAACTTTTATGTAATTTTAAAAATTAGATATATTTCCTTAAATTCTTAACTCCGCCAAGGATAATTATTGTGGTTGTGGTTTGGTTGAGCAAAAAGCATGGGCCATGGATGGAATAGAATCAATCAATGAAGAAACTTGGATGGTTGGATACATGACTATTTCTTCTACAACTTGTGTGGGAATGGTTGAATTTATTATAATTATTTTAAATAAATTAGAGTTTGAACTGATATTTTTTTTGAATTATAACTCACTATGCTGAAATTTTTAGTTAGTATTTTATCCAATTTTGATTTCACATTAAAATTTAGTGGTCTAGAAAATGACAAGTTTGCAATTTCTTTTCATAATGTTGACCAATTTTATTGGAGTATATTAGTGATGAAAATGACACAAGCATGACTTTTCAACAATTGAATTATTTCTTACTATTTTATTTTTTTTGTCTTCTAGACTCTGGTATGGACTATAAATATATTATATTATTATATTTTACAAGTAGCTATCACATACAAGTACTATTTATATTTAATTTCTTACGCTTTTAAAGATTTAAACTAAAATAATAATAATAACAACTTTCATTTTAAAAATCATGTCTCGAGTCTATATCTTGGGTGTGCTAGCTTTATATTGAGACTATAAACACTAGGTAGAAAACACAACTCAAATAGCTTTATAAATTATAAGTCTGAAAGTAGAGATGTTTGAGAAGAAACAATTGAAATCTAATCTAATCT
Source organism: Solanum etuberosum (assembly GCA_029582245.1). NCBI lineage: Eukaryota > Viridiplantae > Streptophyta > Magnoliopsida > Solanales > Solanaceae > Solanum > Solanum etuberosum. The sequence continues at coordinate 27,201 of JAJONR010002281.1, read as the reverse complement.
GACTTACTTAACTTGTCTATGAAGCCTCTACTAAACAAAGGCTAGGTGCCAGTATAAGACTCATAATTATCTAACTATTTTACTGAAAAATAAATAACGATTAACTGAATTGAACTAGCAAAACTAGAACCCTCTGAAAGCAAAGAGGTCTCACTAAAAGGTGGTGGAAACCTACTGAAGTGCTTGTTGATGACCACAAACACCTGAAACTGCATTATTTAAAGGTGCAACATTAAATGACGTCGGTATATGAAATATACGGTATGTAAAATAGTTGAATAAAACAACGGGCTTAACTGAATATACTGAATTGAAAAAGTAAATATAAAGGTAGACGGTAAGATAACCAGCTGAAAAGTAAAGCATGCACATTTACTTTAACAATCAAACTTAACAACTGAAAATGCATACAATAGTAGCAAATGTTGAAATTAATGTAATTTACTTTTGTTGGGGAGTTTCTCTAACCATCAACCATCACATGAGTCTCGTGATGATACAACGTGTTATCCATGTTTCCAGTGTCATCCCGTACTTTGCCAGAATAAAGGACAAACTGAATTATGGATCCAATCTCTCAATTCTTATCAGGGGCTTTATGAGGAGTCGTCCGAACCAACGACACGATCCTATCATGCGCTAGCGGCACAATTATGAAATTTGGATTATCTAACTCCTTACCTAACTTGATGCTCAATAGTATTTCCAAAATAATGCAATAATACTCAATAATTGTATGATGTCCCATTTAAGGAAAAGGTCCCACTTTACTAAGACTCTCTATGTTGAGTTAATACTTAAAAATGTTTCTTTGTAACGGTACTGAATTTGCTTTTAAAGACTATGCTTTATGCGGACTCACTTCACCTTCTCGAAATTAAGATATGCTCTCTTTAAAGCTAACTATGTTTTTCTTTTCGGAAATAATGCACTTGAAACAAAATCATGCTCTTGAAGCTCTTTCTGAAATACTGATTTAAGATTTAAAGTTTAATTTACTTATGAAAACAATGCATAAGAAATCAATATGATAAGGTCTTCAATAACTCTTAGCAACTAAAAGGTTCATGTGGCATATTAAACATGAATCAATAGTCAAAGATCATTAATAAAGTGTGAAGTAATGAAATTTCTATAATAAAATAAAAAATTCAACAATAAGAATATAGAGTAAATTCGAAGATTATAGATTATAGAGTAAATATCTTAACTTTGATCTTACGAATTGAAATAGTAGAGGTAAGACATGAGGAATGATTTAATTCATAATAATGATGATCTCACATATCTTAAACGTTCAACGAATCTTGACGAAGAACCCTAACTTGAAAAATAATAATCAAGTAACCTTTTCTGGAGATTCTTGAGCTCTCTTCTTGAAAACCCTATGACCAAAGACTAAATTTTCTATCAATGATTCATGAATAGATGGAGGAATTTGAGTTGGAAATTAGAGCTTAAAAGAATGGTAAAAAATGAGAAAAATCAGGCTAAAATCGACTTAAATGATTTTCCATCATCCAATCAGCGTTTCAATCGGTGAAACGCCTATCCAACATTGTTCAACACCAAAGAAACATATGTTCAGAATAGAAAATCTCTTAAATTTTACTCAACCACGTTAGACTAGCGATTCCCCGATTCAGAATTGTTCATCGCCAACGAAACGCATCTCCAAAACAGAATGTCTGATAAAAATAAAATGATCATAACTTTTGACTCGGACCTCAATTTGACGCAATCTTGGTGGTGTTGGAACGAAGACTCATAGACATTTAATTTGATAGATAATAAGACATCTAACTCTTCATATGCCGAGATATATGATCATTTGAAGTTGACTCTTACATGAACTAACGCGCAAACTTAATCGGTAGAAAAGCTATTAAAACTTAGTCTAAATCACTGCCGATTCACTTCTCACACTTAGAAATGGATTTTAAAACGCATGTACATGTTGGATGTCACTCGATCCAAGCTTATATACTTATGACGAATGGTTTGGATGCTTAGAATAGAATTTGCAAAGTGTTGCAACCTCAAACAGTTAAGAATCCATAATTCGATTTAAACTTTTGTACTTTGAATATTTTTTCCATCGATAATAACAAGAGAAAAGGTAAAGAATCCAAATTATTCAGTAATGGCGTCATTTCACTTCACTATTTTTAAGGCCATAGAACTCATCGATTACCAGCTTTCTCTTCTGCAACTCAACGCTAATGGCTTCTCCCTCGCTTTCAAAATCCAATTTCTCCCTTCACTCCTTTTCTTCTTCTCCATCCTTGTCACAATTCCCTCATTTCACTTCCATCACCGTTGTTCAACCCAAGTTCTTCCCTTCGCAGCTCACCTTCAAACGCTGTCAAAATGCTCCTTCTTTCCCGATTATCAGAGCCCAAAACTCTCCAGGTCTCAATTTTGCTTAAACCCCACTTCATAAATTCATTTATTTAGTAATGGGTCAGTGTTTTTCCTTCTTTTGTTGCTTATGGTAGTAATGGGTCAGTTTTGTTTTTTCAGATTTCGTCCCCGATGCGAAGTTTTACAAAGTTGAAGCAATTCTAAGGTGATAGCATCACTTTTCTTTACTATGTATTCTAATCTGCTTTCTTTACTCTGTTTACTGATTCAATTTTGCGTCTTTTATATTCTTCTGCAAATTTTGGAATGGACTTAGACCTTGGAGAATTCAACAGGTTTCTTCGGTAAGAACTCGAATTTTTTTTCAATTTTCATATGCATGCCACTTTTTAGAAAAAAAATTGAATCTTTTCTCTTTGTGATCCTTAAGGTTGCATGCCTACATGAGTGCTTAAATTGAGGCTCTTTATTGGACTTTTTTTGGGTTTTTTACTCAACCCCAATTTTGCATTCTATGACATCTTAGAAAAGCCTATATATTGTGGAAAATACTTTACAGCACAGCTTCAATCTCAGTTGTGATCAAAGTTATAAAGAGCCAAAGGGTTAATTGAAATGCTGCTAGCTTGCTCTACATCCTGGTTCTTTCTTGTTATACAGTCTTATTTCTTCATAGAGCTTAATATGTATATACCTTTTTCTTTGTTATATTGTCATATAATGACCCTATGGATAATCCTTTTGATAGGACAGTATTGAGTTGCTGTTAAGCGTTCAGAGACAAATTCTTTGTTTTTTGATACTAAGAAGTCTTGTTATGGATAAGTTGAAAAAATTTCAAGGGGACACGGGCTTTAGATCAGGATGTCCTAATAATATCTAGCACACTAAGGGGTTGGACATATTAAATTTAGAGGTTGGAGTGAAATGAGGCAAAACACCCCACCCCAATCCACACACTCATACTAAAGAAAAAAAACGTTCCACCTGAAACACTAGAACATTTAACAGTATGGTGAAGCAAAGCCCTAATAGTGGAATCCAGGTATTCTGTGATGACTATTGAACTCCATTTCACAACTAGATTGAAGGCAGCCATTTTCCTGTTGATATTTCAAAACTTCTAAACCCTGAAGCTAAAAGATTCCATTATTTACTCATGTTTTCTGAATTATGAAGGCACTACTGAAAATGGGCATTCGTGGTGTCACTGTTTCGGATGTTCGTGGTTTTGGCGCCCAAGGTGGCTTGACTGAGAGGCAAGCTGGTATGGAAACATTCATCAATTTTAAGTGTTTATTTAGGTTGTCTTGAATATTTCTCGATTAAAAAGAGACTCTTCCTTAGGTTTTGAATTTATCTGCTGTTTGCAGGCTCTGAATTCTCTGAAGACACGTTTGTAGCAAAAGTTAAAATGGAGATTGTTGTCAGCAAAGACCAGGTTTTGAATTTAAAAGGCCTTGATCAAGCCTTCTGCGCTATAATTCAAAATCATATGTGTAGAAGTATATGGTTAAAGTATATGATTATAGAAGTATATGGATAAAGTATATGATTATAGAAGTATATGGTTAAAGTATATGATTATAGAAGTATATGGTTAAAGTTTCATTTATCTTTCCTGTGTATATAGAAGTTTTATCTAAGTGGTGCTCCTTGCGATATAATTGTGCTTTTTAGATATTAGTTCTAATCTAACCTTGTAATGCTGTCTTATTAGGTTGAAGGAGTCATTGCCAAGATAATTGAAGAGGCAAGAACTGGTGAAATAGGTGATGGGAAGATATTCTGTAAGTTTTTCTCTTCATGATCTTGGAGTTCTGTGACTAGTTATGTTTTTATAAATGTTAATTTGATGTAAATTCTCTAACCAAGCTTGAAGCCATTTAGTTAATGTTTCCTCAATGAATATGCTGTATATTTTCATATCACGATTCATGACATATCTTCTGTACAGGGTAAGGTGTAACACATAAATCATAATCTTTAATTTGCTGTTTTGTTTCCAAGCAAATGTTTGCCTCAGTAATCTAAGTGTGTTGCACATGAAGTGGGAAAACCAATGCCAGCAAGCCTTTTAATACGTGCTTGCAATGACGATCCATATTTGTATAAACAAAGTCTTTTTGGTTCCACTGAGATGGCGTACTGTAAACTGATGTAGGTCTCAGTCTACCAGAAGAAACAAATAGAGATACTATCCCAAAATTTTAAAATTAGATAAAAGCTGTAGGAATCTCAAATTTTTTGATCTTTACCTTCTATTATATCAGACAAGGAAAACCATCAGTGACATTGTTCACAATTGTTTAATTGAAGCCCAAATTTGTTGATTTCTCCTTTGCTTTGATGCTTATTTTCTTAAATATTCAAACGTCTTGTGAGCAAACATGATTTCAGTTTCTAGTTTATAAAGATGCACACATTTATGATTTATCGGTACACACACACACACACACTCTTCTATGTTTTCCTCTCAAGGTTTTTTATTTGGTGAGTGTGTTTCTCATGTAAAGAGCCTATCTTTGATCTTAATTTCATTCTATTCTGCCAAAAATGTCAAGCCAAGCCTGGAGTGGATCATCACACAGGTTGTCTGATGCTAGAAGAGCTTATTGTGTGCTCAAGTTAATGGCCATATTGTATTAATTAGCAAGTGGTCAGTTAATGGGCGGATTTTTTTCTTTAGTATTAAACTAAAAAAGAAAATCTTAAACGAGTGAAAGAGACCCTGAAGTGCCCCCAAGGCCTAGCTCGAGTGGCAACAGGTGGAGGATTTGTGGCTTAGGTCGCAGGTTCAAGCCCCACACCATGCAAAGCGAAGCCTGGTATTTAAGTGGAGAAGGGTAGAGGGGCGGGCCCATTATCCACCGAGTTTAGAAGGTTGTGATTGGTCCAAAGGGCGGGCCATGGACGGATTTCTCGGTTATCAAAAAAAAAAAGAAAAAAAAAAGAAACCCTGAAGTTCAAAGTGGCTGTTAAAGTTGGGCCATCTATTGGGATATCATTAGTTCTTCATATTCCAATTGAATATCTCGGAACCTTGATGTGCTAGACATTATTGCCTTGAGGGAAATATTACAAAATGTACTGAATATGCTGTTTTTTTTTTTTCCAACTTTGGCAGTGACTCCCATCTCCGATGTTATAAGAGTTCGCACTGGTAAGTTGAATGTTTTGCTTAATGATAGTCCTTTTGTATTTATAAATTAGATAGTCTTCATAGGTTGATTTATCATCTGAATTTCATATACTTTATAGAGATTAAAACTTGTCCCTTGTAATGATTCTATGGTACACTGTAACAGGAGAACGGGGAGAAAAGGCAGAGAGGATGATGGGAGGGCATGCTGATATGTCCTCTGCATTATCAACTTCTTGAGCGGCAATGCCTCTATCTTGAAGTTGAAAGGTTTAATCATCTTTAGTTGTGTATCATGGCCATATTATGTGTTGAGTTCTGGAACAAGGTCCATGCTGTCAAGTAGGGAATAATAAAATAAAGAAGTTGGAGACTTACTGTGTACCTGTAGTTTCAGTAGCCATTTCCAGAAAAGTCGTAGCTTAGCAGCCATTTCGTATTTACACTCTTCAGCACAATCGCGGTACATTGCTTCCCCCTCCCCCTGTTTTTTGGCTGTAGTTGTGCTGGTTGATCACTGTTGATGTTGAGTGATAAGCTATTCAGGCAATTTCCTAAACGAGCCGTTAATATATGTATTCCGGACCTTTAGCCTTGTTAAATCCCCTTGTGTTGTATATATTTCTCCATGCAATACACATTGAACCATTAATTCAGGCTGATGCTAAACTTAAGCAGCATTGGGCTCAGTGAGATAGTGCACTGCGCCAGCCTCAGACATAGCTGCTGCAATAACCGCCCCGCGGCCAAATGACTGATCCTCATAAATCTCCCACCATTATTTCCCTAAAGCTCATTTTCATCTTAATATCGGAAACATTCTCTCTATCCCACTAAGGTTCTGCGTACACTTGACTTCTTCAGGTTCACTTGTGGAACCATGTTCATTTGTTGTTACTTGATTCCTTTATTATTATATATATATATACCAAGCTTGTGCAAATCCACGTATCAATATTTATATATAAATAAAAGTGGTAGAAAAATAATTGGAATTTGTTCCATCTCTGCCATTTGATTCGCCGCCAAACCCACCATTTGTTGGAATTTTTAAAGCTTTGTGTTAATGAAACATCCTCTTTTTTTTTGGGTGGATTAAGAATCTTTGAATCCAAACATATAGTACACTACTCCATAGATTTGCTAGTACGGATGAACACACATGTCTAAGAATTTGTATTTCAAAATTCATATATTTTTTAAAGTTATGGATTCATATCTTATAATTTTAGTAGATTTTTATATATATCCATCCTTGGGCACACATTGTATTACTAGATTCAAAACTCAAATTTAATAGGTTCAAAAAATGTGGGGTTGGTACCTTTCCCGGATTAGGGAGGGTGTAACAACAATAATATATTCAGTAAAATTTCACGTACCACTTTCTAGTGACAAGGGAATAAAGACATTAGTATAAGCATCCTTCTAGATTGAACTAGCGCAGTAAATGCGGTTGACCATATCTTTGTGACTTTTATCACTACCAAACTATTTCCTAATTCCTTAGATGAGGTTAGACTAGAAAGTCTCGAATCAAATACCTAAAATCTTCCAAAACATTTCTTAATATTCACGTTTACTAGCTAGTCGTAGTGCTGAACGTACACATTCAACATAGCATGACAATACAATATCTCCCCCCCCCCCCCCAAACAAACAACCAATTAAAAAGGACTTTCATGGTCAAAGTACACTTTTATATATAGTTCCCTTAGCTAATTGAAACATCGATCCATAATAACTAATATTTGAGTCTTGAGAATGGAGAAAGTACTATTAGTGGAGATGAAGAAAGGACCTTGGAGTTCCGATGAAGACTCTAAACTCATCCATTCCATCTCTTTATTTGGCCAAGGACGTTGGGATTCACTCGCTCATGTTGCTGGTATGTCAAGAGAGATTACACGTTTATTTACTTAATCATATTACTATATTTTATCAATATGTCTTTCACATGTTGGCATGATGCATGACTCTTTCTTTTTCTTTTTCGTCATGAGCCGAAAACATGGAAATGTTGTTATTTATCTCAACACACACACACATATATAGTACCAACCCATGCGTTTCCTACATATTGCATGCAAAGGAAGTATATAATAATAATAATAATATATATACATATACAAATATCATTTTGTTTCTTTCATCAAAAAATAATTACGTACATATATATATATATATATAGGGTTGAAGCGTAGTGGTAAAAGTTGCAGACTAAGATGGCTGAATTATTTGCGGCCAAATTTACGACGAGGAAAAATAACTCCTCAAGAGCAGCTCCTTATTCTACTCCTTCATTTTCGTTTCGGAAATAGGTAAGTAAAGTATACATATAATATGTCATATAAACGGAGACAAATGAAATGATTATATTTATAAAAGTTTCACTCATAAATAACAATTATTTTGTTTTTTTAACCCAAAAAAAAAGAAAGATAGTCAAAGATAAGGTCAATGATTTTTCAACCATGGGAGATATGGTAATAGTTATTTTGTTTTTTTAACAAAAAAAAAATAGATGGTCAAAGATAGCAGAGAATTTGCCTGGGAGAAGCGATAACGATGTAAAGAATTACTGGAGAACCAAAGTCCAAAAGCATGCAAAAGAGCTTCATTGCGAAGTCAATAGTCAACAATTTCGACACTTCCTTCTCTATCAATGGATGCCTTCTCTTCTGGCTCAACAAATACCGACTTCATCATTATCATCTTCTTCTGAATTAATCGTGACGGAGAATTATTCTCCTAAGAATATCAATACATGTCCAAACGTTAATGTCATCTCATCAATGGATTCATTCGTAACAGAAGATGATGGTAATATTTGGAACAACTTGTCTAGTTTTGAAGATGGAATTAATATTTCTCATGATTTTTCAACCCCTTCAAATATGATGCTTTATAATTATTCATCTCATGAGGATGATCAGTATTACTGTCACAATTATTGGGCAAGTGCAGAAACACTAAGTTTGGATGAAATGGGCCTTTGGCTCTAATTACGAGTACACGTGAACTCAATAATGCTTTTATCCAATTTCTGTATATATATAAGAACTTACAAAATTATCTATAAATATTTAATTGGTGAACCCAATTAGTTAATTAATTATTATTGTACTGTAATATTTACTCGAGATCATTATAAAAACTCATCTATAAACTTTAACTATTAATTATATATATGCATGTGCACTCATCGCGTCAACTTTTTTCCATGCATGCATGTAGTATATAATTAACACAAATGTTTGTCTATCATATAACTTTTTCCGTTTCAATTTATATGATCATAAAACTCTCTTTATTTCAAGACTAACAAAAAAAAAAGGAGTCTTCTAAAAAGAAGGAATTTGTTTATGGAAATGTGGAAAAAAAATAAATGAGGCACAATTTAGGGTAATTTTTTTTTTTTTACTATCCTTGAAAGTCATGATGCAAGATGTATTTTAGTTTGTGATTCAAGAATGAATTAATTTACTTTTTAATCAGGCACGTAATTTGTGAGTGGGTAATAATGGTAAATAATATCAAAAGAGTGAGTTGATTAGAAACTCCTACATACTTTAAATGTGTGATTGACACTTTTATCGTAATTTAATAATATTACTCCTGTAAAAATATCTATCACACTTTTGCTGTAATTTAACTTCTTTTTTTTTAAAATCAAGTAGTTAGTAAGGAAGGTAAATAATAAGAAAATGGGAAGTTAGACGGATTCAACTACAGAACAAACACAAAAATAAATATAAAAAAGTACCGCACAGAGTGCCTGACAAAAGAAAAGGAAGGAAAAATTCATGGACCGATCCCATCATTTTCACACCGCAGGAACTACGAGATCACCTTCGACGTCTAGGGGTTAGACTGACCATAGAACCTTGTTCAATAAGTGAAACGCATTAGCTGTCTGCTATCAGGTTGGGAAGTCAGGATCGAAGAAGGGCAATGACTCATTCTTAAAACCAACATTCTTAAGACCAAAGAGTTGGGTGACTATGCATAATTTAGATGTGTAATTGAGAATTTCACTATAGTTTAAATGTGTTTTAGTTCCTTATTCCAATTTTTTTATATCACAAAAACAAATACTCCCTCTGTCCCCATTATTTAAGTGTCTTACTTTTCTTCTTATCTTGTCCCAATTGATTCTTTCTATATTTAGCAAGTTGACAATTCAAACATCCTATATGACAACTTTAAAATTACAAGATCTAAATTATAAGACGTTTTAGAAAGACACACTTATTTTATAATTAACTTCTTTAATTTACGAAGATCATACGATTCAAAAATCTATTTTTATTCCTTAATTTTTTTTTTGTCTAATCAAATTAAAACATTTGAATTAGGATGGAGGAAATATAAAATAGCAACTTCCCTCGCGACAAGCTCGATATAAGAAACTACTTCCGCTGTTTCTTCTTAGTTGTCATCATAAGGTTTGCCACAACCCTTGAGAAAAAATTAATAAAGAGTGTTGTTTGATGAATATATTCCTGATTAATTCTTTCATCTTAATCTATATACGCCTCTTGATTCTAAAATAATTAACGTTAAGGACAAAGTTGGAAAAAGATAAGTAATTCTCTTTTAATTGTTTAAATGACAACTATTTTTAGTATATATGACAACTAAAAAGGAACAAATGGAGTATAAAATAGAATAATAACCTATAAGAAAAATTGTATTTTCTCAATTTCTATTTATGTGTCGTACTTACTAAAAATAGATGTTCTTTAATATTTGTCATTTCACAAAATCAATAATGACATTATTTTTCCTATTTTGCCTTAAAAGTTATTAGCGTAAAAATATAAATTTGATCAAATATAGGAAAACTAAATAATGAATTCATATTCAAGTCAATTTAATTAATCAAACTAAATTAATTTATATTTATCTATTAAAAACTTGATATCACTACGTAAGAGTAAGTAAACTCACCTAATTTCTTAAAAACGTGAAACCTAAAATGGTGACATATAAATAGAAACGGAGGGACTATAAGATTGCGGCTACAAGAGAAATTACGGCGCTGCTCACCTTTGCTCTTCGCCGCCAAATTTCTACCCTCAACAGCTTCATCGGAAACGGAAAACGGAAACCTCCAAGAAGCTCGGAAGCTCTTCGATCAAAGGTTTCACTTGACAAACGTCGTATCATGGAATTCCTTTATTGCTGGTTGCTTCAAACACAGCCACATCCAACAAGCAGAGTACCTGTTCGACCAAATGCCGCACAGAGATGTCATTTCTTGGAACACCATGCTCTCGGGGTAGCGCAACGCCAACAACCCGGAGAAAGTATATAGATGTTTTCTAGATATGAACAGATGTGGAGACATGTGACCAATGAGCTCACTTTCACGGTATGTGTTAGCTCCTTCTTGCATTTTTTATTTCAAGCATTTGATCCCTCAGCTTCATGGTCTCGTGCTCTGTTTGGGGATAAGTCTCAATTTATTTGTAGGGTCAGTATTGGTGAGGGGCTATGTTGATTTGGATGATTACAGAGGTTTAGGTCGAGTTTTTGATGAAATTTTGGACAAAGATGTTATGCTGTGGAATGTGTTGATTTTGGGTTATATGAAGTTTGGTTGCACGAGTGAGGCACAGAGGGCTTTTGATCAGACTCAATAGCTTTTCGGTAGTGGAATGTGTTGATTTTGGGTTATATGAAGTTTGGTTGCACGAGTGAGGCACAGAGGGCTTTTGATCAGACTCAATAGCTTTTCGGTAGACCCTGTATTTTTATTAGATAATATATATGTATATTAACTTGTGAACACGATTCAGTGGTAAAGAAGTGACTGTGAAACACTAGAGTTGTGGGTTCGAACCCCCTTTAATCCGAATCACCCTCTCTTTTAGAACTCCAAACTCTTAATCCTGGCTTCGCCTAAAAGATTTTTTTTTTTACTTGGAGTACTTTGATCAATGGGTATATTGAGAATAAGAAGCTTAATGAAGCTCGATTCGTTTTTGATGAGATGAGTGAGAAAGATGTGGTTTCTTGGATAGCAATGGTAGAGGGTATGTGTAATATGGAGAGTTATGAAGGCTTTGAAATTGTTTAAGCTGATATTGAACTCGAGTTCTCATCCTAATCATTTTTACGTTTTCAACTGTTTAAGATGCCTGCTCAGGCTACTCTGCTGTTTTGGTAGGCAATCAAGTTCATGCGTGCATTTTGAAGTCTGGTTTCCCTCTTGATGTCTTCTTGTTGACCTCCCTTGTTGACATGTATGCTAAATGTGGAGACACTGAAGTTGCTTTCTGCATTTTTGAGTCAATCCTTGCAAGGAATTCGGTAGCTTGGAATTCAATCATCGGAGGTTATGCAAGACATGGGCTTGCAGAGAGGGCAATGCAGGAGTTTGAGAGGATGTTGAAGAGTGGTATCAGGTCTGGGGGCATTGCTAGGAGCATGTGGCTTGCACTCATGTCTAGAGCTCGGAGAGATTGCAGCAAATGGTATCTACACATTGGAGCACGACCATCCTGCAGTATACTCGGTGCTTTCCAAAATCTATGGAGACAAAGGAGTGTGCAGTGACAAGTTACCAGTTTCAAAAAAAAAAAAGAGTGTGCAGTGACATAACTGGTTTGGATAAGTTGATGAAGAAATGGCGTGCTACAAAGCAGAAGGCTCCTTCCATAAACTGAAATGTTTGTCTACTTTGAGGCAAGTAGCTTTCTACCCAACACTTCCCTTAAGAAACTATTAAAAACATATAGATCTTTAAGTTTTTCCTTTTTAGTATCTTAATTTTTATGCCCAATAGAACATAAATTTTTAGAAACCAAATCATATGGGGTATAACATGTGAGTACTTATGCCAAAAATATTTTCATTCACAATTTTTTATTAAATAGACTACAAAAAACAAAAACTAAATACTTAAAATAAAAAAGAACAAAAATTAAATACAAATCTGTTGAAGAGACAATTGGTGTAGAAACTTATTTAGCAGAATGCACAACCATTGAATGAGGAAGTTCAAACACCCCAATATATGTGAAGGTTAATGCAATTGGTGCTTAATATTATATATGTAAATGTTGAAGTACCAGTTAGGAATATATAAATATTATTTTCAATTCTAAAAAATAATGTACTAGTGAAACTTTTTTATATGTGTCGAGTTTAGGAATTAAATTTGACCATTTTTCTTTTATAAATATAACTTTAACTGTCAAGGTTTTTAAGTAAATTAAAAAGATTAGATATCCTATTTATATCTTTGTTTGAATTTGAATCATGATAGTTCATTGATACACTCACTTCATTAGTTGCTAAGTTACATTATTTGATACTCATTAAAAAATTATTACTATATTTATATGTAATCAAGAGTGATTTATTATCAGGCATGAGGTGGATCAGGATTGCAACTTTTGGAAATATTTTTTCTTTTATTACTACTATATATAAGGAAGAATATCTAGTTTTGTAGTTTGCACATGAATTTTCTTGTCCTTTTTTATTCAAATTGAAATTTGTCAGACTATGCATATTTGATAAATTTTAAGAACTTTAAGGATTTTTATATGCTACTAAAAATGATATTGTCATGAAAAAGGTAATAATGATCCTACAAAGTATATTCGTATATTGAGTCTTTATTTTATATGAAAATATTACTAAACTTGTTTCAAATAATATTTTACCTTAAGACTTTATTGTAAGCATAAACTTAATGCACATCAGGATCTTAGACAACATAATCTACTAAGAGGCATTATAGAAACATACCTGAAGACATTATCGTGGAGAGTGATTTCTACGATAATGTCTTTAGGTATGTTTCTATAACGCCTCTCAGTAAATTATCTTGTCTAAGATCCTGGCATGCATTAGGTTTTTGCTTACAATAATGTCTTAAGGTAAAATATTATTTGTAACAAATTTAGTAATATTTTCATATAAAATAAAGACTTAATATATGAATGTACTTTGTAGGATCATTATTTCCTTTTTCATGACAACATCATTTTTAGTAGCATACAACTTTTTTTAAAGTTCTTAAAATTTATCAAATATTCAAGGTCTTATGAATTTCTTTTTGAATGAAAAGGACAAGAGAATTAATGTGTAGACTACAAAAGTGGATATTCTTCCTTGTATATAGTAGTAATAAGAGAAAAATTATTTCCAAAAGTAGCAATCCCGATCACTTGTGATTATATAAAAATTTAATTATTTTTAATGAGTATCAAACAATGTGACTTAGCAACTAATGAATTGAGTGTATCTATAAACTATCATGATTCAAATTCAGACAAAGGTATAAATATGATATCTAACCTTTTTAATTTACTTAAAAGGTTTGACGGTTGAAGTTATACTTATAAAAGCAAAAATGGTTAAATTTTATTTTTTTACAATGGTAAAAAGATCAATTTTATCCTTCGTTATACTATTAATTTAAAATTACTCTATCATTATCTAAATAATTCAAATATATTTCACCTCTGTTTTTCTTTTTTTTGGTTAAAACGACATAAATATTTGTGGAAAGAGGTCATGCTTTGTGTAGCAGGATAAGTTGAAGTCTCAACCATTGAATGGCTTAATAAGTAGCTATCACAAATAGGTAGTTTCCTATTGCACATAGTTCCAAGAATATCTGCACATGTAGCTTTGGCTGCATATATTGGTGGAACTATCAAAATAGTAGGGGTTACAAAAGACGGGTAATTCACTCCTTCTTTGCTCAATAGATCAGTCACTCAATTCTGCTCTCTAATGACGTGGGTTGGTGCTGATGCTCCCAGTTGCGTTTGAGATCTGCACTCCATACGAATGTTAAAAGAATTCATATTATCATGGTTTTGCATATTTATGACTTCTAGAGAGTCGAGATTGATTTCAATGGGGGAACGATTGTACTTAATAGCTAGCATAAGCCTTGTAGGGCTTTGAGCTCTTCCATTATGGAATTCATCTGAGGGGCCTTGACACTGAATCCAAGGTCCAATCCCCTCTATGGTTTCTAATAACGCCTCCGATTCCGCCAATACCAGGGCTGAACTTGACAGAACCATCAGTGTTAAGCATGTAAGTCTCAGGAGGAGGAGAGTTCCATTTGACTAGGATTGTATATGGTTGTCCTTTAGGGATAGGAGTTTGGTCGATGAGGAAAGTGGTACTCAGTAACTTGGAAGAGTGCTAGGCTGAAGGAAGTGTTCCTTTTCCTTTCGTTTAAAAAGTTGTCATTCCTAATGTTCCAAAAAAAAAGAAAAAGAGAAACATGAAATTCCAAGAGAGCATAACGTTATAGGGTTTCCCTCTAAGAGGATTTCAAAGATTCTTCCGAATTTCAATGGAAAGGTTGAACGTATGAAAAATGTAGGCATGAGTGTTGTTGCAGGTAACCTTGGCTCAGAAGTCAGAGGGGTTAGCACACTTAAAGAAGATATGAGTAATGTCTAAGTGACAATCTTGGTTAACACTAATGCCTAGTCTATGGAGGTATTTAGTTGTAGGATGTCTGGTATGGTTCATGAGCCAGAGGAAGTTCTTGATCTTGTTAGTGCGTTTGATTCTCTAGATCCATTTAAAGTTTTGTGTGTTGCTGACTTGATGTCCTTTGACAATATTGACGTGGATAAGGATATATGCACTGTTAGTAGAGAACCTTCCATTAGTTGTGAGACCCCAAACTAGCTGGTCTTCTTTAGTTTTGTTGGGGTGGAGGTGAGTGTTGACAATCCAAGCTATAAAGTGGTCAGGAAGGGATATGGATAACCAGAGAGGTTCCAGAGTCCATTTCTATTAGTGTCACTTATCTTAAGGTTATCTTCCTCCCTTAGTAGGGGACCCCAAATCATGCTTCTAATAGTGCTCTAGTGGGGGAGCCAGATGTCATTAAAGAAGTTGACTCTAATTCTCTTATGAGCCACCCATCTGTGACCATCTTTCCTATCCCTCCATCCATCCAAGAGACACCCCCATGTTCTGGAGACATGCTTAACTCTCCTATTGGGTTTAGGCTTTTAGAGTATTTATTGATAAGAATAGTACTCCACATGCTTTCAGGATTGTGGTAGATTCTCTAGTAGAGGTTGATATGAAGGACCCTATTCTTGATATCTCTTTTTTAGATTACCTTCTTTTTCTTTAGAGCTTGTAAACATGTTCAGTTTACCATGTAAAGCCTTTCTCTTTTCTTTTCAGCAGTAGTACCTCAAATAAAGTTCCTTTGATTTCTATTTTTAGAGTTGTGGACTTTTGCAGGGATTTTGATGTACTACATAGTGTGAAAGGGGATGCTTTCTAGAGAAGCCCTAGCTAGCATAGTTCTGTCAGCCATGTTGAGGAACTTCATCTTTTAACCAGAAAGCTTGTTGTTCATACTGTCAATAATTGGTTGGAAGTCAGTGTTGTCAGGCTTCTTTTGGAAATATTTTTTCTTTTATTACTACTATATACCAGGAAGGATATTCAATTTTGTAGTTCGCACATGAATTTTCTTGTTCTTTTTATTCAAGTCAAAAAACCTCGCATATTTGAGTTTTTATTTTATATGAAAATATTACTAAACTTGTTTCAAATAATATTTTACCTTAAGACTTTATCGTAAGTATAAACTTAATGCACGCCACGATCTTAGACAAGATAATTCACTTAGAGGTGTCATAGAAATATACATGAAGATATTATCGTGGAGAGTGACTTCTACGCCTCCTTATCCTAGTCGTAATCAAAATTGTCGGCGGTGACAAAGTGTAGAGAATTATACAATAACCCTAGTGAGTGGAAGGACCAATTTATAAATGCATAATTAATACATTAATATGCCTTTTAACTTGGCCTCAACTCATATTTATGCTCTCTAACTTTTAACATTTAAACTTGTATAAAGTTGAACAAGTAAACACATGAGTCCTACATGACATAATACATGTAGGACGAGTGTGTCTATTTGTTAAACTTTATAGCACTTTAAGTATTTATTTGTACATAACCAAAGTTGGAGAGCATAAATTTAAGTTGAGGCCAAGTTAAAATGCATATTTATGTATTGATTATGCCTTTATACATTGGTCCTCCTTCGACTCACTAGGGTTATCGTATAATTCTCTACACTTTTTTGCCGCCGACAATTGTGATAAAATAAGACTAGGACAAGGAGGCGTAAAAATCACTCTTCACGATAATATCTTCAGGTATATTTCTATAACGCTTCTCAATAAATTATCTGGTCCAAGATCCTGACGTGCATTTTAAGTTTATGCTTACAATAAAGTCTTAAGGTAACATATTATTTGAAACAAGTTTAGTAATATTTTCATATAAAATAAAAACTCAATATGTGAATGTACTTTGTAGGATCATTATTAACTTTTTCATGACAATATCATATATAAAGTCTTTAGAGAAAAGTCATAAAGTAACACCTGCTCGTCCTCACTGTTTAAGTGTCTTATTTTTCTTTTTGGCAAAGGGCCAAATATACCCTTGTACTATTGGGCATAGTTTAAATATACCCTCTCGTTATACTTTCGGGTTAAATATACTCTTATAACTAACAACGGACACATGAACGACTAGAATTGGGATCAAAATTTGTTAACTAGATTTTCTTCAGACATAACATATAGACAGTTGCTTTTATGACAAATTATTTCAGAAAGACCAGCAGGAGACATATTATGTTCCTTTTTCGAAAATAGTTAACTTTAAAAATAATTTTTACTAGGAATTATTGTACATGGTAATAAGGCAAAGCACACACTTGCATGGCTCAACTTTATCAAACAACACTTTCCTTTGAAGTAGATTTATTTTAAATTGACTATAAGGGTATATTTAGCCCGAAAGTATAATGGGAGGGTATATTTAGTCCGAAAGTATAACGATGATATATTTAAACTATTTCCAATAGTACAGGGGTATATTTGGCCCTTTGCCGTTTTCTTTTTGGCTTGTACCAAGTGGCTCTTTCTATATCTTATATAACGAGTTTAAAATCATACGATCAAAATTAAAAGATACTATTTTTTAAATATCTATTTTTATTCCTTAAATTTTATATCCAATCAAAATGAAAACATTTGATTAGGACGTTCTAATTTAGAACCTACAAACTCTTAATCACGAATGACGCAAGTTATAACTATTTTACAGCAGAGTGGTAAGCAACAAACAAAATATAAGATAGCGGCTGCAAGAGTCAAATGCCGGCGCTGTGCACCTTTGCTCTACGCCGCCAAATTTCTACTATCTCAACGGTTAATTTGAACAAAACGATCAACAGTTTCATTGGAAACGGAAACCTCCAAGAAGCTCGGAAGCTCTTCGATCAAAGCCCCCACTTGACAAACGTCGTATCATGGAATTCCCTTATAGCTGGTTGCTTCAAACACAACCTCATCCAACAAGCAGAGTACCTGTTCGACAAAATGCCTCACAGAGATGTCATTTCTTGGAACACCATTCTCTCCGGGTATCGCAACGCTAACAACCCAGAGAAAGTATATAGATGTTTTCTAGATATGAACAGATGTGGAGACATGAGACCCAATGAGCTCACTTTCGCGGTGTCAATTAGCTCCTTCTTGCATTTGGATTACAAGCATTTGATCCCTCAGCTTCACGGTCTCGTGCTCTGTTTGGGGATAAGTCTCAATGTCTTTGTAGGGTCAGCATTGATGAGGGGTTATGTTGATTTGGATGATTACAGAGGTTTAGCTCGAGTTTTTGATGAGATTTTGGTTAAAGATGTTACGCCGTGGAATGTGTTGATTTTGGGTTATATGAAATTTGGGTGCACAAGTGAGGCGCAGAGGGCTTTTGATATGATGCCTATGAGAAATTCTTTTACTTGGAGTACTTTGATCAATGGGTATATTGAGAACAAGAAGCTTAATGAAGCTCAATTCGTTTTTAATAAGATGAGTGAGAAAGATGTGGTTTCTTGGACAGCAATGATAAGAGGGTATGTGCAATATGGAGAATTTATGAAGGCTTTGAAATTGTTTAAGTTGATGTTGAACACGGGTTCTTGTCCTAATCATTTTACGTTTTCAACTGTTTTAGATGCCTGCGCAGGCTACTCTGCTGTTCTGGTAGGCAATCAACTTCATGCGTGCATCTTGAAGTCTGGTTTCCCTCTTGATGTCGTCTTGTTGACCTCCCTTCTTGACATGTACGCTAAATGTGGAGACATTGAAGTTGCTTTCTGCATTTTTGAGTCAATCCCGGCAAGGAATTTGGTAGCTTGGAATTCGATCATTGGAGGTTATGCAAGACATGGGCTTGCAGAGAGGGCAATGCAGGAGTTCGAGAGGATGCTAAAGAGTGGTATCAGGCCTGATGAAATTACTTTTATTAATTTGGTATATGCATGTGGCCATGGTGGGCTAGTCGAGGAAGGTGAGAGAGTTTTCAATTCTATGGTAACAGAGTACGGATTGAAAGCAGAGATGGAACACTATGCATGTATGGTGGACTTGTATGGAAGGGCAGGTCAGCTTGAGAAAGCAGAAAAACTAATCGATGGGATGCCTTTTAAGCCTGATGTGGTCGTCTGGGGGGCATTGCTAGGAGCATGTGGCTTGCACTCATGTCTAGAGCTCGGAGAGATTGCAGCAAATGGAATCTACACATTGGAGCACGACCATCCTGCAGTATACTCGGTGCTTTCCAAAATCTATGGAGACAGAGGAGTGTGCAGTGACATAACTGGTTTGGATAAGTTGATGAAGAAATGGCGTGCTACAAAGCAGAAGGCTGGTAGTTGGATCGAATCTCCTTCCATAAACTGAAATGTTTGTCTACTATGAGGCAAGTAGCTTTCTACACAACGCTTCCATTAAGAAACTATTAACGTCCAATGCTGGCAAACCGATGCAAATGATCAGTAAGTATTAAGTGGTAGCGTATGTTCAGTGTCTCAATATTCCTCTCTACCCAAGAATTACTTTTAAGACATAATGTTCTCAAATTCCAGTTCTCCAAAACTCAAAATACAATAAGCCTTGTCGTTGTCTTCTTCTTTTATCATAATATCTCGCAAGTTATTCTGTAAGTCGTAACTATGCTATGCTATACTTAGCAACATAGATTTGTACGAAAGAAGAAGAAGACATAAATTGTGTAGCATGTCAAAATTTATTATAATGTTCATAAACTGAAGTTATGTTTTTTAGGACATGTATTTTTTTATTTTTTTTTAGAAAAAAAAAGTTACATGAATAAACATGGAATTGCACAAATTTCCTTAAAAATGTATTGATTTTAAGTTTTTCCTTTTTAGCAACTAAATTTTTATGCCCAATAGAACATAAATTTTTAGAAACCAAATCATGTGAGTACTTATGCCAAAAATATTTTCATTTATTTTTTATTAAATAGACTACAAAAACTAAAACTAAATACTTTAAATAAAAAAGAAAAAAAATTAAATACAAATCTGTTGAAGAGACAATTGATGCAGAAACTTATTTAGGAGAATGCAGAACCATTGAATGAGGAAATTCAAACACCCCAATATATGTGAAAGTAAATGCACTTAATATTATATATGTAAATGTTGAAGTACAAGTTAGGAATATATAAATATTATTTTCAATTCTAAAAAATAATGTACAGGTGTAACTTTTTTATGTGTCGAGTTTAGAAATTAAATTTGACCATTTTTGCTTTTATAAGTACAACTTTAACCGTCAAAGCTTTTAAGTAAATTAAAAAGATGAGATATCCTATTTATACCTTTGTCTGAATTTAAATCATGATAGTTCATAGATATACCCACTTCATTGCAAAGTTACATTATTAGATACTCATTAAAAATTATTAAATTTTTATATAATCAAGAGTGATTTATTATCAGGCATGAGGTGGATTAGGATTTCAACTTTTGGAAATGATTTTTCTTTTATTACTACTATATCTAAGGAAGGATATCCAATTTTGTAGTCTACACATGAATTTTCTTGTCCTTTTTATTTAAATTGAAATTTATAAAACCTCGCATATTTGATAAATTTTAAGAACTTTTTATATGTTACTAAAAATGATGTTGTCATGAAAAAGGTAATAATGATCCTACAAAGTACATTCATATATTAAGTCTTTATTTTATATGAAAATATTACTAAACTTGTTTTAAATAATATTTTACCTTAAGACTTGATTGTAAGCAGAAACTTAATGCGCGTTAGGATCTTAGACAAGATAATTTACTGAGAGACGTTATAGAAACATACCTGAAGACATTACCGTGGAGAGTGATTTCTACGCCTCCTTGTCCTAGTTTTATGTTATCACAATTTTCGGCGGCGAAAAAGTGTAGAGAATTATATGATAATCCTAGTGAGTGGAAAGAGGACCAATTTATAAAGGCATAATTAATACATAAATATGTCCTTTAACTTAGCATCAACTCACATTTATGCCCTCCAACTTTGGGTGTGCACAAGTAAACTCTTAAACTTCTATAAAGTGAACAAGTGAACACATGTCAAGTAAACTCTTAACGCCAAATTTTTTATTGGGCGTCCGTGACGACCTTATTAATGGTGTATGTTGGTACAAACGGGAAAACGTCGGCATTTTCAAGTTCAAACGAGGCGCGAAACAGAAAATGTCAATTTTTCATTTTTCGTCTGCTATAGTCCATGACTTTTGAGTGATATGTGATCCCGCCATTTTATAAGCCAAAATTTTTTATGTGCATCCGTGACGATCTTATTCATGGCGTGCGTTGGTCCCGAGGAAAAAACGAGCGCCTTTTCAAGTTCAAACGAGCTCCAAAGCAGAAAAAACCATATTTTATCGTTTTTCGTGTGCTATAGTACATAAATTTTTGGTGATACAAGATTCCGACTTGTTTTTGACCAAATTTTTTTATGTACGTCCGTTACGACCTTATTAATGGCATGAGTTGGTCCCGAGGGGCAAACATATGCATTTTCAAGTTCAAATGAGCCCCAAAGCACGAAAAACAAGATTTTATCAATTTTCGTATGCTATAGTCCATGGATTACGACTTGTTTTTGATCGAATGTTTTCATGGACATCCATTATGACCTTATTAATGGTGTGAGTTGGTCCCGAGGGGCAAGCAGGTGCATTTTCAAGTTCAAACGAGCCCCAAAACAGGAAAAACTAGATTTTACCGATTTTCGTGTGCTATAGTCCATGGATTTTTGGTGATATAAGATTTCGGCTTGTTTTTTACTGTAATTTTTCATGGATGTCCGTTACGACCTTATTAATGGCGTGAGTTGGTCCCGAGGGGCAAATGGGCGCATTTTCAAGTTCAAACGAGCCCCAAAGCAGGAAAAATCATATTTTACCGATTTTCATGTGCTATAGTCCATGGATTTTTGGTAATACAGGATTCCATCATTTTTTTTTCCAAATTTTTTTATGGACGTCTGTTACGACTTTATTAATGGCGTGAGTTGGTCCCGAGGGGCAAATGAATGCATTTTCAAGTTCAAACGAGCCCCAAAGCAGGAAAAACCAGATTTTATCAATTTTCGTGTGATATAGTCCATGGATTTTTGGTGATATAGGATTCCGGCTTGTTTTTGCAGAAATGTTTCATGGACGTCTGTTACGACCTTATCAATGGTATGAGTTGGTCCCGAGGGGCAAACAGACGCATTTTAAAGTTCAAACGAGCCCCAAAGCAGGAAAAATTAGATTTTATCGATTATCGAGTGCTATAGTCCATGTATTTTTTATGATACAAGGATTTCAGCTTGTTTTTGGCTGATATTTTTCATGGACATATGTTACGACCTTATTAATGGTGTGAGGTTGTCCTGAGGGGCAAACAAACGTATTTTAAAGTTCAAACGAGTCCCAAAGCAGGAAAAACCAGATTTTATCGATTTTTTTGTGCTATAGTCCATGGATTTTTGGTGATACAAGATTCTGGCTTGTTTTTGGCCAAATTTTTTCATGGATGTCCATTACGAATTTATTCATGGCATGAGTTGGTCCCGAGGGGCAAACTGATACATTTTCAAGTTCAAACGAGCCTCAAAAGCAGGAAAAACCAGATTTTACTAATTTTGTGTGCTATAGTCCATGGATTTTTTGTGATACAGGATTAAGGCTTGTTGTTGACTGAAATTTTTCATGGACGTCCGTTACGACCTTATTAATGGCGTGAGTTGGTCCCGAGGGGAAAACAGACGCATTTACAAGTTCAAATGAGCCCCAAAGTAGGAAAAACCTGATTTGACTGATTTTCGTGTGCTATAGTCCATGAGTTTTTGGTGATACATGATTCAAGCTTCTTTTTTGCCGAAATTATTCATGTACGTTTGCTACGACCTTATAAATGGAGTGAGTTGGTCCAGAGGGGCAAACTGGCGTATTTTCAAGTTAAACCGAGCCCCAAAGTAGGAAAAACCAGATATTACCAATTTTCGTGTGCTATGTCCATGAATTTTTGGTGATACAGGATTCCGGCTAGTTTTTGGCTGAAATTTTTCATGGACGTCCGTTCGACCATATTAATGGCGTGAGTTAACGAGTGCATTTCCAAGTTCAAACGAGCCCCAAAGATGGAAAAACTAGATTTTACCAATTTTTGTGTGCTATAGTCCATGGATTTTTGGTGATATAGGATTCCGGCTTGTTTTTTGCCGACATTTTTCATGGACGTCCATTACAATCTTATTAATGGCTTGAGTTGATCTCGAGGAGAAAACAGACGCATTTTCAAGTTCAAACAAGCTCCAAAGCAGGAAAAATCAAATTTTACTGATTTTCGTGTGTTATAGTCTGTGGATTTTCGGTGATACAAGATTGAGGCTTATTTTTTGCTGCAATTTTTCATGAACGTCCGTTAAGACCTTATTAATGGCGTGAGTTGAACCCGAGGGGAAAACATGCGCATTTTCAAGTTCAAACGAGCCCCAAAGCAGGAAAAATCAGATTTTACCAATTTTCGTGTGGTGCAGTCCATGAATTTTTGGTAATATAGGATTTCGACTTGTTTTTTACCGAAATTTTTCATGGACGTCAGTTACGACCTTATTAATGGCATGAGTTGGTCCCGATGGGTAAACAAGCTCATTTTCAAGTTCAAACGAGCCCCAAAGCAAGAAAAATCAGATTTTATCAATTTTCGTGTGCTATAGTCCATGGACTTTTGGTGATACAAGATTGTGGCTTGTTTTTGGCCAATTTTTTTTTCATGGACGTCCGTTACGATCTTATTAATAGTGTGAGTTGGTCCTGAGGGATAAATAGGTGCATTTTGAAATTCAAACGAGCCCTAGAGAAGGAAAAACAAGATTTTACCGATTTTCGTATGCTATAGTCCATGGATATTTTGTGATACAAGATTCCAGCTTATTTTTGGCCGAAATTTTTCATGGACATCCGTTAGGACCTTATTAATGGCGTGAGTTTGTCCCATAGGATAAACGGGTGCATTTTCAATTTCAAACGAGCCCCAAACTAGGAAAAACAAGATTTTACTAATTTTCCTGTGGTAAAGTCCATGGATTTTTGGTGATACAGGATTCTGGCTTATTTTGGGATGAAATTTTTCATGGATATCCGTTACGACCTTATTATTGGTGTGATTTGGTCACGAGGGGCAAACAAGTGCATTTTCACGTTCGAACGAGCCCGAAAGCGGAAAAACCCAGATT
The DNA here is from genome assembly GCA_029582245.1 of Solanum etuberosum. Lineage (NCBI taxonomy): Eukaryota > Viridiplantae > Streptophyta > Magnoliopsida > Solanales > Solanaceae > Solanum > Solanum etuberosum. Next base: position 3,057 of record JAJONR010002281.1, on the reverse strand, counting down.
TTATTAATTTTCATGTCCTATAGTCCATTGATTTTTGGTGATACAGGATTCCAACTTGTTTTTGGTCAAAAAATTTTATGGACGTCCGTTACGACCTAATTAATTGGGTGAGTTGGTCCCGAAGGGTAAATGGACGCATTTTGAAGTTCAAACTAGCCCCAAAGATGGAAAAACAATATTTTCACGATTTTCGTGTGCTATAGTCCATGAATTTTTGGTGATACAGGATTCTGGCTTATTTTTAGCCAAAATTTTCATGTACATCTGTTACGACCTTATGAATGGCGTGAGTTGGTCCCGAGGGAAAAAAAGACGCATTTTCAAGTTCAAACGATCCCCAAAGCAGGAAAAATAAGATTTTAACGATTTTTGTGTGCTATAGTCCATGAATTTTTAGTGATACAGGATTTCGGCTTATTTTTTGTTGGATTTTTTCACGGACGTCCGTTACTACCTTATTAATAGCGTGAGTTGGCCCCGAGGGGCAAACGATCGCATTTTCATGTTCAAACTAGCCCCAAAGCAGAAAAAACTAGATTTTACTGATATTTGTATGCTATAGTCCATGGATTTTGGGTAATATAGGATTCCGGCTTGTTTTGTCAGAAATTTTCATGGACGTCCGTTAGGACCTTATTAATGGCGTGAGTTGGTCCCGAGGGGTAAATGGGCGCATTTTCAAGTTCAAACGAGTCTCAAAGAAGGAAAAACAAGATTTTACCGATTTTCGTGTGCTATAGTCCATGGATATTTTGTGATGTAGGATTCCGGCTTGTTTTTTGGCCGAAATTTTTCATGGACGTCCGTTAGGACTTTATTAATGGCGTGAGTTTGTCCCGAGGGGCAAACGGGTTCATTTTCAATTTCAAACGAGCCCCAAACTAGGAAAAACAAGATTTTTACCGATTTTTGTGTGGTAAAGTCCATGAATTTTTGGTGATACAAGATTATGGCTTATATTTTGTCGAAAGTTTTTCATGGACGTCCGTTACGACCTTATTAATGACGTGAGTTGGTCCTGATAGACAAATAGGCACATTTTCAAGTTCAACGGAGCCCTAAAGAAGGAAAAGTAATTTTTTTTCCAATTTTCGTGTGTTATAGTTAATGGATGTTTTGTGATATAGGATTCCGGCTTGTTTTTGGCTGAAATTTTTCATGGACGTCCGTTAGGATCGTTTTAATGGCGTGAGTTTGTCCCGAGGGGAAAACGGGTGCATTTCCAATTTCAAACGAGCCCCAAACTAGGAAAAATAAGATTTTACCGATTTTCGTGTGGTAAAGTCCATGGATTTTTGGTGATAAAGGATTCCGACTTATTTTTGGATGAAATCTTTCATGAACATCCGTTACGACCTTATTATTGGTGTGAGTTGGTAACGAGGGGCAAACTGGTGCATTTTCACGTTCGAACGAGCCCGAAAGTGGGACAAACCAGATTTTACCAATTTTTGTGGGCAAATGGACGCATTTTCAAGTTCAATCGAGCCTCAAAGAAGGAAAAACCAGATTTTACCTATTTTCGTGTGATATAGTCCATGGATTTTTGGTGATACAGGATTCCAGCTTATTTTTGTCAGAAATTTTTCATGGACGTCCGCTAAGACCTTATAAATAGCGTGATTTGGTCATGAGGGGCAAACATACGCATTTTCAAGTTCAAACGAGCCCAAAGCAGGAAAAACCAGATTTTACCTATTTTCGTGCGCTATAGTCCATGGATTTTTGGTGATACTGGATTTCGGCTTGTTTTTGTCCAAACATTTTCATGGACGTTCGTTACGACCTTATTAATGGCGTGATTTGGTCATGAGGGGCAAACATACGCATTTTCAAGTTCAAACGAGCCCAAAGTAGGAAAAACCAGATTTTACCTATTTTCGTGCGCTATAGTCCATGGATTTTTGGTGACATTGGATTTCAGCTTGTTTTTGTCCAAATATTTTCATGGACGTCCGTTACGACCTTATTAATGGCGTGAATTGGTCCCGAGGGGAAAACGGGTGCATTTTCAAGTTCAAACGAGCCCTAAAGCAGGAAAAAACAAGATTATATCGATTTTCGTGTGCTATAGTCCATGGATTTTCGGTAATCTGGAAGTCCGACGTCATTTTTGCTGACAATTTTCATGGACGCCCGTTAAGACCTTAGCTATGGAGCCGTTTGGTCCCCACGGCCAAACCGGCCAATTTTCAAGGTCAAACGAGCCCCAAAGCAGGCAAACCCCCCATTTTGCCGAACTTCGTGTGCTATAGTACATGGATTTTTGGTGATTCGAAATTCCGACGTCAGTTTTGCCGAAAATTTTCTTGGACGTCCGTCAAGACCTTAGCTATGAAGCCGGTTTGTCCCCATGGACAAACCGCCCCAATTTCAAGGTGAAACGAGCCCCAGAGCAGGCAAACCCCCCATTTTACAAATTTTCGTGTGCTATAGTCCATGAATTTTTGGTGATCCAAAATTCCGACGTCATTTTAGCCAAAATTTTTCTTGGACGTCCGTTAAGACCATAGCTATGAATCCGGTTTGTCCCCACAGCCAAACCGGCCCAATTTAAAGGTGAAACGAGCCCCAGAGCAGGCAAACCCCCCATTTTGTCAAATTTCGTGTGCTATAGTCCATGGATTTTTGGTGATCCGGAATTCCAACATCATTTTTGCCGAATATTTTTCTGGACTCCCGTTAAGACCTTAGCTATTGAGCCGGTTGGTCCCCACGGTGAAACTGGCCAATTTTTAAGGTCAAACGAGCCCAAGAGCAGGCAAACCCCCCATTTTGCCGATTTTCGTGTGCTATAGTCCATGCATTTTTAGTGATCCAGCATTCCAATGTCATTTTTATCAAAAATTTTCTTGGACGTCCGTTAAGACCTTAGCTATGGAGCCGGTTGGACCCGACGGCCAAACCGGCCAATTTTCAAGGTGAAACGAGCCCCAGAGCAGGCAAAACCCCCATTTTGCCAATTTTCGTGTGCTATAGTCCATGGATTTTTGGTGATCCGGAATTCTGACGTCATTTTTGCCGAAATTTTTCATGGACGTTCGTTAAGACCTTAGC
>JAJONR010002280.1:0-95196 GCA_029582245.1 Solanum etuberosum | reverse complement strand
TTGGCGCGGCGCCGACGTGGTCGGCGCCGCTCGACTTACCTCGCCTAATGGTCCTTGCAGCTGGAATTTGGGAAACTATAAATTGAATTCTAAAAGAGTTCAAAAGGGGCTGGTTTTTATTATGGAAGTCCTATTTTAGTTTTCTTCCATTTTTGGGAGAGTTTTATTAGTATTTTTCATTGGAGAATAACTTTGAAGGGTTTCTCAAGTAGATTCGAAGTGGGTATTTGATCTTTAGTATTTTGGATCATTTTAAAGACTTTGATTGCAATACCCAGATCATGGAGAATGTTTTTGGTATTAATTTCTATCTTTTTATGATGCTTGGCTAAAACCCCAATTCTTGGGGTGTGATTATGTGATTATTTTCTTAATTAGCTTATGGGTATTGTTGTTTAATGATTTAAATGTTGTTTTAATGTGGTATTGATCGATAGCTGAGTAGTAATTTATGAATTATAGTTGCAAATACAATTTTAGCTTAGTGTTTTGAGCTTGCTTGAGAGAGAGGTGCTAAAACCAAGGTTATCGATTGATGATAGTAGTGTGTGGGTTGTTATGGGTTCAGCTCGAGAGAGTGAATCTTAACTCATTCCTACCTATCTAGCTCGAGAAAGTAGATAAATTATGGTTTTGGGCTGTTTTGTAGTGTCAAGCTTGTCGAGGTTCGAGAAAACTCGCCTGAACCGTAATAGTTGTTCGAGAGAAAACTATTGCACCTATAGTCTAGCCTACCCATAGTGATTCAGCACTTTATTATTAAGCTCCAATTACCCATATAGTGAAATTAGCTTATAATCGATCATATCCTGAGAATTCCTTCCTACTTGTCTAATCCCCTATTTTAGTGATTATTGTAGTTGTTAATTGATATCTTAAAACCCCCCATCTGACATTCGTTGTGAAATCTTTGAATTATTTTGTTTGATTTCGATAATGTCTACTTATATAACCGATAAGAATCATATCTTTACTTCCTAATAGAATTCGATACGGTACCGTTCCCTGTGGGTTCGACCCCAACCTTTCGTTGGGTTATATACTAGACAATGATCGTCTACACCTAGAATTGAATGAGGTGTATTTGAAATGTTAATCAAAATGGCGCCGCTGCCGGGGAATGGTGTTATTGAATTCTCTTTTGGAAGTGGATTTGTGATTTGATTGTGTTATAGTTGAACCCATTTATTGTTTGTTGTTTGTTGTCATTTTTGCACAGGTGACGAAATAAGTGTCAACAGAAGCAATGCAATGGACAATCCCAAAAATGTAGCTTGAATTGGTATCTCCGTCGTGCCACGACATTAAATAAGGCGCTTCTTGAGAGGCAATCCAAGTTTTTGATATTTTTAATATTGCTTTTGAATAACGGGTGTTGATTGTGCAGGTTGGAAAGTTGAAAGTGTAGGAAAATGAGCAGTAGGCGAACCAAAAGTCCAATCGGCGACTCGCCGAACAGGTCGGTGAGCCCGACTTGGACTACCGTTTGAACCACCCAAATTGTTGGGGATTCTGTAAAACTCGGTGAGCTAAAGGGAGACTCGGCACATCACCGAGTAGGTTGACGACCACGACTAATGTCGCCGACCAGCGCGCAAACTGAAGAGTTTTAAAAGGCCAAATAGTTTTAAATTCAAAAATCTCTTCATTTTCATATTTTTTGATTTCCGTACTCTCACAACCGCTTATATTATTTTTTTGGTATTATTATTCTCACTTTATTTGGGATCTTGTGCTCGGGGTGGATTTTAGGATTACATTGCTTCCTAGATTTCCAAATTTTTGGCATCAAAGGTTGCTTTTCTGAACTCCGTTATAAAAAAAATGCCTAATCGTTGTAATCAAATGTCTGATCATTTTATGGTGTTTATTTGTTTGCATTTGAGGATAACTGCTATTTTTGTTAGCGGGGTGAGGTATTTTCATACCCACCTCTATTGGGCTATTTTTGTGAATATTGTTGTTTTTGGGTTATGTGAATGTTGGATCTGATTTTTTCTTTACATATTTATATCTTGGTTTCTGATCCATATTGTTCCATTGTTTTGATTGCAAATGGTTTTGAACCAATTTTAAAATTTTGCCACCTCTTGAGTGTGTGATTGTGGCTGTTCTTGTACAAATTTGAGTGTCGGTTGTGGTCAATACCAATGACTTGAATAGTGCTCTTAATTGAACAAAATGAATGTGCAGCTACGATGAGGCAAACGAAGTTACATATGCAATATGTGAACTTTTAGCATCTCGTTGTGACTAGCCGGTTGTCGAATGAGTCTCTTGTGATGAACATTGCACGCTAGCTAGGAAGTGTGTAGTCTTGTTTGATAATTGTAACAATGCCTTGAGTTGTGAGATCGTATTGAACATTATGCTTGATGACACATAGAATTTGCCGCATTGGTCCGGTTGATTGAGTGATGCAAGAAATAGACATGATCTTAGGCAAATTTTTTTAAGAGTGAGCCGATTTGTCTACATACCTCTTTGTGGCCAACCTTGTGAGAAGTGTGAACCTTGCTTGACCCCTTTTGAGCCTAAACTTTTCTTGGAAGAAACTTGAACAATTGTGACCTCTCTTTATCCCTTCACCCATAACTTTCTGGTTGGGGTTCGCCGAAGCGGTGGTTGGTTAACTAGTGGTGAAGGAGGTCGGAAAAGAGGGAGAACAGTGAGGAAGAGGGGCTTCCGGTGATGGTCGGAGCTCGTGGAGCTGCTGGTCTGGTTCGGTGAGGGAGAAAATGGAGGGGTTTTGGATGCTGTTTCGTAGGCTTTTGAGGTTCTGAGTGTTCCAAAAAATGGGGAATGAGAGCTATAGTTGTGGTGGTAGACTGAAGCTTTGGCCACTTGTCGGAGCTCCGATGGACTTGCCGGAAAAGGCAAAGAATTGATAGAAAATATTTAAATAATTAAAATTTGAAAATCTCACTCCCAAATTTAATATTTATCCTCCACCCCTAATTTTGTTACCTAAAAATGCTTTAGATAGAGAATTGAAAACCACCAATTGTACAATACTATGGCCTTAAAACCGTGGGTCAAAATCACTCGTTAATAAAAAATTTGTGTATGTAATTTTTATCAGTATTTCAATGTATTTCTAGACTCTACTAAATAACACCAAAATGAATATTAATAAAAGTAACAAATAAAATAAATTTTAACAAATGTAATGAATAAAATGAATGACAAGTAAAAATGCAATTTAACAAAAAAATAATGATTTAATCAAACTAAAAAATATTTGAACATATTCAATCGATTGTGACAAAAATAATGTAATCAAAATTAACCGATAAAAATCCTAACATTTTGAGAAATAAGGATAATTATCAAAAAATTGCATTAAAATTTCAAAACATGTATTTTAAATTATTTAACAAATAAAATACTTAAAAGTATTAACTTTGAAAATATCAGACCAAAATTTGGTGTCAACACCAATTACCCTTGAAATCAATCACACATGCTCTCAACATATCTTCCAAAGTCTGAATAGTACGCTTAGCTTGTCCATCGATTTGTGGATGAAAAACCGTTCTAAGCTTCACTTGAGTACCTCCAAAACTAAGATATAAACTAAGTACCACGGTCGAAGATAATGGATAAAGGCACTCCATGCAACCTTACTATTTTTCAAATATGAAACTTGGCATACTATTCAGCTAAAAATGAAGTCTTTATGGGAAGAAAGTGACCCGATTTCGTCATTCGGTCCACAATGACCCAAATTGAATCAAACTGACGACGAGTATAAGGTAAGCCCGTACTGGAGTCCATATTCAAATCTCCCCACTTCCACATAGGAATGCTAATATCTTGAGCCAAACCACTAGGTTTCTGATGCTCAACTTTCACTTGTTGACAATTAGGATACTTAGCAACAAGTTATGCAATATCCTTCTTCATTCCATTCTACCAGTAGACCTCCTGCAAATTACGATACATATTGGTGGCTCTCGGGTGACTTGAATACTGAGAACTGTGAGCTTCTATCAAAATCTGATTCCTCAACTCATCAACACTCGAAACATATAATCGACCTAGTTATCGAAGGACACTATCTCCCCCTCAGGAAAAATCCTCAATAGATTTTTCAAAAATCGACTTCTTCAAATCTACCAAAACCGGATCGTGATCTTGCTTAGGCTTCACATTCGATACATGACACGATTTTGAACTATTCTGAACAACACACCACATTCATTAGAATCGACCAAGCAAACACCCAATCGGGCCAATCAATGAACATCACGAACTAGCTCTTTCTTAACATCCTCAATATGGGCAACGCTTTCCATCGATAGTCGACTAATAGCATCCGCTACCACATTCGCTTTACCCAGATGATAGAGGACACTCATATCGTAATACTTCAATAAATCAAGTCATCTCCTTTGGTGAACATTAAAATCCTTTTGGATGAACACATATTTCAAGTTGTCTTCAAATCTTTAGAGCAACACTACCGCCGCTAACTTCAAATTATGAGTCAAATAATTCTTATCATATACCTTTAATTACCTAGAAGCATAAGCGATGACTTTCCCATGTTGCATCAAAACACACCCAAGACAAATCTGTGAAGCATCACAATAAACCACAAAACCATCCGATCCTTTCGTTAATGCCAATATAGAGGCTAAAGTGAGTCTATCCTTCAACTCTTGGAAAATCTTTTCATAAGCTTCGGAACATAGGAATTAAACCTTCTTTAAGTCAATTTCGTCAAAGGCAAAGCAATAGAGGAAAATCCTTCCAAACACCTTCTATAATAATCGACCAAATCCAAGAAACTCTGAATATTTGAAGCAGACAGAGGTTTAGGCCAATTCTTAACCGCCTCAATCTTCTTATGTTCATGATTTATGATGTCTCTTTAAAGTATTTTACGATTTTTAGCTTGGTCATGCATTCAATGTTTCAGGTTATGTCCTCTTATGATCATGTTTCATGTTTTATTGTATATCCCTCATACTTAGTACATTCCATGTATTAATGCATACTTGTACCTACATTGTTTCACTAATGTAGAGCTTGACGATTCTTCTCCCTCCGTCCGTGGCTAGTGAGCACCTAGAGATTTTGAAGACTTAGTGAGTCCTCATGTTCCGAGGATGATGTCACTTTATTGCTTTCCTATGTCTTTAATTTTGGATGTTGTACATGGTGTATAGGTTACGTCCGGACCACTCCTTTTAATGTAATAGAAGGCTTGTCAAGACAATGTTAGACTTTCACTTCATGTTGAGGCCTTTTTTTAAAAATTAATCTTTTAATTTGTCTCTTACTATGTGTATATGTGTGTCAAGTGGCTTGTGTAGGGCCTCTGGGGGTCTTATACACCATGTCATGTCTAGGGTGTACTTTGGGTCATGAAAAACTTGGTATTCAGAGCACAATGTTTTAGAAAAGGTCCTAGGATACCTGAAAAGCCGTATTGAGTAGATTTTTGTTCATAGCGCGCCACATTCATGAATAGGAGGCTGCAAAGCATTTAGGAAACTTCACTTATTTCATTACTCTAAATTCATGCCATAGAGTCTATCTCTATAATGATCCTTCTTCTAAACCGTGTTTGATCCATGTAGAACGCCACATAGTACACAAATTTACCATATTGGAACCATGTAGGATGAATGTGTCTATTTGTTCAATTTTATATACATTTAAGTGCCTACTTGTGCAGACTCAAAGTTGAAGGTCATAGATGTCAGCTGAAGCCAAGTTAAAGGGCATATTTATATATTATGCCTAATTTTTAAATTAAACCTTGAAGACAACAATAGATCTATGCATTATAATCAATTCTAAGTTGAATTAATCACTACCCAATCAATTATAAACACACATCATGCACACATACCCCTAAGAGTTTAGCTGCTCATAATAAAATAAATAGAAATTTTACCAAGGTTAAATTTATAATTGCATATATCATGAGCAGCAAGAATTAATTCCAAGCTTTTGTGTATCAAAGATGGTGTTTTATTTTATATTAAGGAAACTAAAATGTACTCTATTCAATACTACAATGTCTATTGCTTCAATTAGTGAAGACTATCTGTTATAATTGCACACCAAATTGACCTTGGAAGTTTTCAAAGTATGTCCTTTTTTCATGTATGAATTCGCCCTTTGAATTCCCATTAACTGACTTCCGCCTTCACCTATGTTTTGTATGTACAAGCATGCTACAAGTAGATGCATCAATAGTCTTTATCCAATCTCGATTGAGTATCTTACACTGGCACTTGTGAAACGTAGGTGCTGACTTGCGGCATGCATATGTGAAATCCAATGACTTTTTCTTCATTATGTGTTCCATCAGCATTTCGCATGTGATCACGTATGTTCCTCACTGATCTAGAATAATTAACTTTCATTTCCAATCCTTCATCATTTTTATTTTCAAGGAATGATTGCAGATAAGAGAACAAAGGCATAAAATCTCTGCAAATGACATTAAAATAAGTTAATAACTCATGCTTAAGAGTTGAATAAGTTGGTAAAATAAACTTATCACTTTCCTAGTCCCGGTGGCTAGACCTTTGCATGTTCCTGATGTAGCACCCTTCTAGAAACTCTGCCTACTAGAGATGCTGAAGTAGATTGAGCTCTATTTCCCCATTTAACCTGTCTCATAGAAAAAAAAATCCTCAAAAAGTAGCCTAACACTCCGCACTTAAAGCATCCATTTGTGCCATCATGACACTCCTTTGTTTGGGACCTACCACAAGATGGGTACTGAGTATCTCCCTGAGCTACATAACCCTGCATCTGAGAACTCTGAGCTTTGAAATTTAGGTTCTTATGAAGCTGCTTATACTTCCTATCAATCACTGCAGGTGCACTAGCTGTGGATGGTATAGATCCAGATGACCTCTTCTAAAACAAAAACTTGATACCATTTTCATTCTTCTGTTGATCGGACTTATGGCATGCTGACTTTTCCCTCTTACTTTGGTATTCCGCTCTATCTTTATGTATATCCTCTTCAACCTACTGAGAATACACCATGAGTATGGCAATATTCATATTGTTGATCAATAGTGTAGCCTTGCATTCTTACATCACATGCTTTCCCAAACTAGACATAAACTTCTCATTCTAGCTCTCATGTGTGGGACCATCTCTAGATCATAGCGAGATAGTTGGGTGAAATTAAGGCTATACTCTTTCACACTCATTGTACCTTACCTCGTATTCTTGAACTTTTCTGCCTTAGCCTCCTCAACTATTGTGATAAGAAATGGTCCAAAAATGTTTCCTTAAAGCTGTCCCAGACTACTGGATCTGCATTCTCACCATGACTTTTCTCCCTCTGATCACACCACAGATTAACAACATCCTTGAGATGATAAGAAGAAAGATTTACTCCTTCAATTTCCATAGCATTCATCACCCTCAGGATTTTCCACATCTCATCAATAACGTTTTGAGGGTCTTTATCTACCTTGGACCCTGTAAAGCGGTTTATCCTGAGGAATTATCTAAACCTTGATTCACCTGATGACTCATGAGAACTATAGTTGGTAGGTGTTATTCCCTGACAGCCCAACTGAGCAGCAACCAAAAGAGTAAGCATCTGAATAGCTCCCCTAAACTCTACCTCAGAAATAGTAGCATGGGAGCCTAAGGAGCAAGTCTCTTTGGAATTCTCATTGCGTTAGTGTCACGACCCAAAGCATACCCTAGGTATAAGATGGCGTATAGTACCTGGAAGGCCCTACACAAGACACTTAGAATACATCATACAAGATAAAATAAATAAAGATTTCAAAAGTAGCAATATTATATCGTAAAAGAGTTTGACAAAGCGGAAGTCTAACATAGTCTAAACAAGCCATCTAAAACATCAAAGAAAATGTTGGGTGGTAACCCATACACCACATACATCATCCGGAAGCTAGAAATACATAAAGCAAGTAAAAGTGTCTCGGTCCTTGGAACATGAGGACTCACCAACTCTCAAATCCGAAAAAATGATCAACTAGCCACGAATGTGAGAAATAGGAGTGTCGTATCCTACATTAATGAGACAACGTAGGCACAAGTATGCATTAGTACATGGAATGTACTAAGTATGGAGCAATATGCATAAATAAACATGATAATATGAAGAGTTTAAATATATGAGATATAACCAACAATTGAGCATTTAAAGGCTTAAAGAAGCAATGGCATGTAAATCATAAGATATGGTAAACACATTTAAATTGAGAGACATAATAAAAGCTCTTGAAGAACATATTTGTTTTGTGGGATATTAGTTTTAACCGATAATAAGACCATGAGAGCTATACCATGGAATCCGGTATATCCCTCATACCGCAAGAAGGGGATTCTACTTGCCAAGGTAGAGTCGGTACACATCATATTTTGCTAAAGTGGATCCACTTGATAGGTCATTTAAGACAATCCTACGGGGGCGTGTAGTTAGGGACTAGAGGTTGCTACTAGAGACTACCCTATTTGAGCCTTCACCTCAAAGCCCTTTCGGTTCTAAGTCTAAATCCCAACGAAATAAGTAAAATTCAAATATCATTATAACATAGGATAGACAATGATCAATACCAATTTTATATCTTTAAAATCAAAACATAGAGTAGCTCCTTAAAACACAATTCAAGCATTGGTGTGAAAACCTTTCACTGATGTGAATCCATATGTGATAAATACCTTTCACAGATCATGATCATATTCTTAGGTGAGTAAGATTTTCACAATGACATGGATACTTTTTTTCTAAAAGCACCCTATCATCATAAACATCATTTTCATAAGACATGCATAACATTCCAAAATTCATAGTTCATAGGTTCATGGGTTCTTCATCGGTTCATGGTTGAAAAACATGACTCATGCATGAGTCAAAATAATTTCAACTAAATATTATGCATTAACATTAAATCATGCATTAGTAGATTTAATCAACAATAAAAATTATAATTGGATGAAACCCATGTAGAATTAAGAAGAACCCTAATTTGATCAATTGAATTTGAGATGGAGAAATTGAAAACCTTGGGGACCCCATGGAGGAATGTACTACATGGGTGAATACCCACATACCTTGCTCCTTAAAGCCCCAGCCTAATGGTGAATTGATTTCCTTGAATGAACCCTAGCTTCTTCTTCTTCCTTAGGTTGGGAGAGAATTTGGGAAAAAGAATTTGGATGAGTTTTGGGGAAATAGGAGAGTGGGTTTTAAGTGGGTAGTTTTAGGACTTAAAAGCTTTATATTGGGCTTAGAATAGAAGAAAAAATGAGATAGTATAGGTTTAAAACATTTAGGAAAAAACCAAAAAGCTCCCAAAATTTAACTGTTGGACTGGTCTACGGGTCAAACCTACAAATCGTAGAACTGTCTACGATCCGTACTGCTCAACCGTAGACCAAGTAGTGGGACCTGAAAAAGTACCAAATTTTTTGAAGGAACCCTTCTACGGTCTGTAGGACTTCCTACAGTCCGTAGACCCTAACCGTAGAACTCAACTTGGACCTCAAAATTTTACTAAGTTTGGGACCACATAACGAGACCCATCTACGACTCGTAGACCATTAGACGGGTCGTCCTGGTGAATCGTAGAAAGAGTTAGTGGGACTTGATTTTCAATATTTCCTTACCCATTTTCTACGGATGTCTTCTACGGCCCGTAGAATGGACTCGTACGACACAGAAGTAGGCCAAAAATGTTTCCCTTTCTTTTTCCAAAATCTGAGGTGTTACAATATCCCCCCCTTGGGAACATTCTTCCTTGAATGAGACTCAATCTAGCATAAAAAAGGTAGGAGAGAGAGATCTAACAACCCAACATTAATGCAATCATATAAATACACATAGTTGAAGAGGAAATCGACTCCAAGCTAAAACATACTCAAACATCAATTCATAAAAACATATATGAATCCTTATGGAAACATTAGAATGACTAATACACATAAAACCAAAAGGATGAACCATGAGGAGCTAAATACCTCAAGCTAGAGTAGGAATGGAGCGAAAGAGATGAGGATATCAGGACATCATATCGGCCTTGGCCTCCTAAGTAGCTACCTCAACCATTTGATTCCTCAACAACACTTCCACGTATATAACTTCTTTATTCCTCAACTTTCGAACTTGGCGATCTAGAATCTCAACCAGAACCTCTTCATAAGAAAGAATTTCCTTTATACCAAGATTATCTAATGGTACAATAGATGTTGGATCTCCAACACATTTCTTCAATAAGGACACATGGAAAACTGGATGCACCGATGCTAAGTCATTAGGTAAATCAAGTTCATAAGCAACTTTATCAACACGTCTCAAAATTAGATATGGGCCCATATATGAGGGACTAAGCTTCCCTTTCTTACCAAACCTCATGACACCCTTCATAGGTGACATCTTCAAGTAAACCTAATTATTAACATCATACTCAAGATCCCTTTTTCTAACATTGATATTAGACTTTTGTTGAATTTGAGCCATGTTCAACCTTTCTCTAATAAGTTGAACTTTCTCCATAGCCTCATGAACAAACTCGAGGCCTATCAAAGCAACCTCACAAACTTCAAACCAACCTATAGTATATTTATACCTCCTACCATAAATAGCCTCAAAAGGAACCATATCAATACTTGAATGATAACTATTATTATATGCAAAATCAATCAAAAGAAAATGATCATCCCAATTACCCTTGATATCAATCACACAAGCTCTCAACATATCTTCCAAAGTTTGGATAGTCTGTTCCACTTGCCCATCGGATTGAGGATGAAAGGTTGTACTAAGCTTAACTCAGGTACCAAGACCTTTTTATAAAGACTTCCAAAATTGAGAAGTGAATTGGGTGCAATGATCGGAGATAATGGATAAGGGCACTCCATGAAACCTAACCATTTACTTTAAATACAACTTAGCATAATCTTTCACTGAATAAGAAACCTTGATGGGAATGAAATGAGCCGACTTCATCATACGATCCACAATAACCCAAATTGAGTCATGTTGCCGCCAGGTACGGGGTAAACCAACAATAAAGTCCACATTCAAATCTTTCCACTTGTAAGAATGCTAATATCTTAGGACAAACCTCCCAGCTTTTGATGCTCAAATTTCACTTGTTTACAATTAGGACACTTAACCACAAATTCCACAATATCCTTCTTTATCCCATTCTACCAATAGACCTCCTGCAAGTCACGATACATCTTGGTGTCTCCCGGGTGAATGGAATACCAAGAACTATGGGATTCCAATAAAATTTTCTCTCTCAAGTCGTCAATATTGGGTACACACAAACGACCTTAATATCAAAGAACACCATATACCCCTTGGAAGAAAGGCTCAACGAACTTTTTGAGCACCGCTTCCTTCAACTTAATCAAAATCGGATCAAGACTTTGCTTAGCCTTTACATTTGACACAAAAGATGATTCCAAACCATTTTGAACAACTACACTATCTTCATTAGAATCAACCAACTGAACACCCAATCGGGCCAATCTATGGACATCACAAACTAACTCCTTCTTATCTTCCTCAACATGGGCAACACTACCCATTGATAGACGACTAAGAGCATCCACCACCACATTCGCCTTATCGGGGTGATAGAGGACACTCATGTCATAATCCCTTAGCAACTCAAGCCACCTCCTTTGGTGAAGATTTAGATCCTTTTGCTTGACCACATATTGAAAACTTTTATGGTCAGTAAAAACATCAACATGGACACCATACAAATAATGCCTCCAAATCTTTAAGGCAAAAACAACCACCGCTAATTCCAAATCATGGGTAGGATAATTCTTTTCATGAATCTTGAGTTTCCATGAAGCATAAGCAATAAATTTTCCATTTTGCATGAGAACACACCCTATTCCAATCCTTGAAGCATCACAATAAACAACAAACCCATCAGATCTTTCTGGTAAAGTCAAAATAGGAGCCGAAGTGAGTATATCCTTAAACTCTTGAAAACTCTTTTCACAAGCTCCCGATCATAAGAAATTTACCTTTTTTGGGTCAATGTAGTCAATGGAGAGGAAATGGAAGAAAATCATTCCACAAACCTTTTATAATAACCAGCCAAACCCAAGAAACTTCGAATATCTAAAGGAGATAGTGCTCTAGGCCAATTCTTAACCGCTTCCATTTTCTTGTGATCTACCTCAATACCCTTACCAGAAACAATGTGACCAAGACAAACCATGGATCTCAACCAAAACTCGCGTTTACTAAACTTTGGAAATAGTTGTCGGTACTTGAGAAATTACAATACAATCCTCAAATGATTGACATGCTCATCCTCACTCCGTGAGTAAATAAAGATGTCATCAATAAACACAATCACAAATATATCAAGGTATTTTCTAAACACTCTATTCATTAAGTCCATGAATGTGGCCGGAGCATTAGTCAACCCAAACGACATTACCAAAAACTCATAATGACCATACCGAGTTTGAAAAGCCATCTTCCGAATGTCACTTTTTTTCACCCTCAATTGGTGATAAGCCAACTGGAGGTCACCTTTAGAAAAGTAACTTGCTCCTTGGAGTTGGTCAAACAAATCATTGATCATTGGGAGAGGATACTTATTCTTAATGTAACCTTGTTCAATTGTCGGTAATCAATACTCATGCAAAGTGAACCATTCTTCTTATGAACAAACAAAACTGGAGCACCCCATGAAGAGATACACGGTCGGATGAAACCCTTATCAAATAAATCTTTCAGTTGTTCCTTTAATTCCTTAAATTTTGCCAGAGCCATATGGTAAGGAGGAATATAGATAGGTTGCGTATCTAGGAGAAGGTATATACCAAAGCTTGTTTCCCTTTTGGGAGGAACATAGGGTAGATCATCGGGAAACACTTCAAGAAAGTCATTTACAATGGGGACCGACTCAAGAGTAGGGGTTTCAGAATCTATATCCCTAACCCAAACAAGATGATATATGCTAACTTTAGAAATAATTTTTTCTTGATTTAAGACAAGAACAAACTAACTCTTAGGCATAGAATTTTCCCTTTTCCACTCTAGGACGGACTCATTTGGAAAGTGAAACTTAACCACTTGGGTTCTACAATCAATAGAAGCATAACAAGAATGGAGCCAATCCATACCAAGAATGACATCGAAATTTAACATTCAAGTTCTACAAGATCAACATGAGTGACTCTATGGGATTAGGAGACGAGACAATTTCTATAGACTCTCTTAGCCATAATAGATTCACCAATAGGAGTAGAGATAGAAAAAAGGGTCTAATAACACATCCGGAGAAATATCAATCTCATAGCCACATATGGCGTCACAAAAGACAAAGTAGCACTAGGATCAAGCAAGGCATAAACAATGAGATGAAAGACTTTCAATTACCGGTAACAACATCAGGAAAACTCTCTTGATCATGTCGAGTTTGAATTGCATAGAATCGGTTTTGCTTTGGAGCACTTGAATTCGAACCACTAGAAGGAGCTTGCCTACCATCTTTTTCCTTGTCATTTTTAGATGGACAATATCTCAAGCGGTGACCACTTTTACCACAATCAAAACAATTATCCATAACCATCAAACATTTTTCCGGATGACTCTTGCGATACTTTTGGCCTGCGGGATCCGAAGATCCATTTCCACCACTATTTCTTCCTTGAGGCTTAGGGTTAGACACTCTTTCTTTGTTGAACTTTAGATCCGGAACGTTGGAGGAACCTTGCTCGGAAAACCTTTGTCGGAACCTAGAAAGACCATATCCATCGGACCTTGAATGTGAAAAGTCACCATCACTTGTCTTTTCCCTCTTTGCCTCACTAGAACTTTCCTTAAGCTTCTTCTCTTCAATTTGTTGAGCATGAACCATTAAACGAGAAATGTCCATTTCCTTAATGAGCATGGCGGTATGACATTCCTTAACCACCATTCACCATTTCGGATACTCCAAAATAAACTTGCTCATATTTTCCCCAGAATTGGAAACCATAATAGGAGCATACTTGGACAATTGCATGAATTTCAAGGCATACTATTTCACACTCATATTCCCTTGATGAAGGTTAATGAATTCAAGTACCTTTGCCTCCCTCCTCTCAAGGGAAAAGAACCTATCAAGGAAAGCAACTTTAAACTTCTCCCAATCAAGAGGACATGTATCAACGCCCTCTCTTCCTTCCATTGGTCGAACCAAACTTGAGAGACACCCTTAAATTGAAAAGCAGCCAATTCTACCTTATCCACCGACGTCACTCCCATGATCATCAAAATCTGATACACCTCATCTATGAACTCATGAGGATCTTCCTCAATCTTAGAACCATGAAACTTTAGGGGATTCATCCTAGTGAAGTCCCTCACTCTAGTTTCCACCGTACCCACATTTGGTTTCATGGGGACCACAGTCTCCCTATTGGCTTGAGCCATCATATCTTGAGCCAATACTTGGAAAGTGGCTCGGAACTCCACATTAGTCACTTGTTCGGCCAAAGGGTAGGCCGGAACATGAGGAGTTTGAGGAGCTTCTTGTTCCACATTCCCATTTTCATTCCTCTAACATATGCTTTTTGAGGGGCCATATCCTGAAAAGCATTGGATAAGGATTAGGAGAGAGACATATAGAGTTAAACTCTATTATACGAATTTAGAGTGATGAAAGAAGTGGAATTTCCTATACATCTTATAATCTTATATTCATAAATGTGGCGCGCTTCACACTCATGAATAAGACTCTAAATCAACGTGGCTTATGAGACATCCTAGGACCTTTCTAAAACGTGTGCTCTGAATACTAAGTTGGTCACGACCCAAAGAATATCCTAGGTTTAACATGGCGTATAGAACCTCGGAAGGCCATACACAAGCCACTTACTATACATCATACAAGATAAAAGAAATAAAAGATTTCAAAAGTAGCAATCTTATATCGTAAAAGAGTTTGACAAAGCGGAAGTCTAACATAGTCTCAACAAGACATTTAAAACATCAAAGAAGTGGTTGGGACGTAACCCATACACCACATACATCATAAGAAAACTAGAAAGACATGAAACAAGTAATAGTCTGGGTCCTCAAAACATAATGACTCACCAACTCTCAAATTTGATAGAATGATCAACTAGCCACGAGTGTGAGAGGTAGGAGTGTCGGACCTAACATTAATGAGACAATGTAGGCATAAGTATGCATAAGTACATGGAATGTACTAAGTATGGAGCGATATGCATAAATAGACATGATAGCATAAAGATTTTAAACATATGAGATATAACCAACATTTGAGCATTTAAAGGCTTAAAGAAGCAATGACATGTAAATCATGAGATGTGGTCAACACATTTAAATTAAGACACATAAGAAAAGATCTTGAAGAACATATTCGTTTTGTGGGATATAAGCTTTAACCGACAATAAGACCATGAGAGATATACCATGGAATCCAGTATATCTCTCATATCGAAAGAAGGGGATTCCACTTTCAAATGTAGAGTCCGTACATATCATCTTTTGCTAAAGTGGATCCACTAGCTAGGTCATTTAAGACAATCCTAATGGGGCACATAGTTAGGGACTAGAGGTTGGTACTAGAGACTACCCTATTTGAGCCTCCACCTCAAATCCTCTAGGTACTAAGTCTAAATCCCAATGGAATAAGTAAAATTCAAATATCATTATAGCATAGGAAAGGCAATGATCAATACCAATCCTATATCTTTAAAATCAAAACATAGAGTAGCTCCTTAAAACACAACTCAAGCATAGGTGAGAAAAACTTTCACCAATGTGAATCTGTATGTGAGAAATACCTTTCACAAATAATGATCATATTCGTATATGAGTAATACTTTCACAACGACATGGACACTTTCATCGAAAATCACCCTATCTGTAACATCTCAGAATCTAACTCAAACAGAACAACAGAAAATCCATGAACCACGGAGGGGTTCACGGATCGTGAAAGGAACCACGGTCCTTCACCCTCATCGTGGTTCATGCCCTCCCAGGAATGGTGGAGCACAGGACCCTTCACGGACCGTGGACCACCACACAAGCTGTGGGAAGGCTCGTGGGAGTGAGACAGAACCTCTTAGGCTCTTACATCAGACCACGGAGCCCTCCACAGGCCGTGGTCTTGATGACGGGTCGTGGGAGGATCCGTAGACCTGAGCCAGTAGACTACCAGCCCAAGTGAAAAACCACGGTGGCCTTCACAGTCCATGGTCCTTCACACGGGCCGTGGTAGGGCTCGTGGACAGGACCCCCAGAACCAGTAGCCACTTCCAGCAGACCACAACCCAGTCGACGGGCCGTGGTCCTAGTGACGGTCTGTCATTGGCGCGTCGTCCTCATCAGATTTTAAGTTAGGGGTCGTTTGGTCTTTTCCCCTATGCGTTGGGCACCTAAACTACGTCGTTTAACCCCTAAACTACGTCGTTTTACTCAGTTGAAGCCTAGTAACTTAGTCAGAACTTACCCAGAATGATTATTTTCCAAAATTCACCAAGCTTAGAACGAAAAGAAGAGAAAAGAGGCGATAGCTTTCTCAAGAACGCAACAGGTTTTCTTCAGTTCCAGCACCAAAATTGAGAGATTTCTCCATAAATTTCATCACCAGGTATGTGGGATTTTACTAGTGGATTCCTTTCTTCCACTATGTCCCTAGAATTCAGTCAGATTCTTGATTCTCTCTTTCATGTTTAGACCTAGGGTTTCTACAACCTTGGAGAATTATGGTTAATTAGTTGTTATAGTGTTCCTAATCAGATTATCATGTCTTCGTGAATTCATTGTTTATTTCCTTGTATGAAACTCAGAACCCTAGATGAGTAGATTCTCTTAGTTCATGAATTGCACTTGCTAGGTCAGTTAAACAGCTATACATGCTCCAGTTTTGAATGTATCATTGTCAGTATTTAAAATGTTGCATTATCAGATTTGCATGTCAGGACATTGAGCTATCCAGTATTTCAGTTATGTTGTTTATACACATTTCCAGTTGGGAGTAGTCTTACCACTGAGTTGGACTAAGGTTCAGCGTACCCTCATAGTCCCAGAACTACGTGCCCCCATAGGAGTATAAGTCCCCTCTGTGGGCATCAGATTTAGTGATTACGCCAGTCATGCCTTTATACCCCTGGCAAGGTATATTGGGTCCTCTCGATAGGGCGTATACATCGGACTCCATGTTTAGCTCACGTGGTTTTATGTCGGTTAAAAGTAGCTCCCGTAATCAGATATAGTGCATTTTGACCAAGTGTTCAGTTATGCTTCAGTATTCAGTCTCAACATGTTAAATTCATGATTTGTACTTGGTCATTGCATTTATCTCAGTATCCAATATATCTCAGTATTTACATTCAGTTCAGATTATATCATTGCATACTCTGCGCTACATTCTTTCATGATGTAGGTTCAGGTACTCAGCATCCAGATCACACTTAGATCGGTTCCTGATCCGTATTCAGCAGCTTCAGTGGTGAGTCCTCATACTTCGAGGACAATAGACATGCTTTATTTTATTTTAGTCTTTTATTTCAGTTTCATTTTTCCTAGAGTTAGCTGGGGGCATGTCCTAGCAACTTTAGTCAGTAGAGGCTTTTCAGACATAGTATTAGATTCAGCTTAGATTTGAGTTTGATCTTTCAGTTGTTATTGAACTCTCAGTACATTTTCATATATTCAGACTAGTTGGGTATTCCCCACTTTCAGTTATCACTATTTTAGCTTCCGCATAGTATCTCTATATTCAGATTGTTTTAGTATGTTTATGATATGCCATCTTCAGGGTTAGCTTAGGGTCACTCGTGATCCTAGGTCCCGTGTTTACGTCAAGGGGGTAGCCTCGGGTCTGACAAACTTGGTATCAGAGCATTAGGTTCAAGAGTCCTAGGATGTCTAAAAGCCGCATTAAGTAGAGTCTTTTTCATTGGTGTGAATTGCACAACATCTACTGAGAGGGAGCCTACGAAGTGTTTTAGGAAAAACTTCACTTTTTTTGTTATTATCATCGTGCGTGGCTATGATCTTCCTTCTAATTCGTCGTTATGCATTTCAGATCATGCCTCCTTGTAGAGCTTACATAAGGAATACTAATGCACGCATTGCTAACGCAGTTCCTCCCGTCCCAGACCATGAGGTTTCGAATGCAGAGTTTCAGAATGCGATCCAAATTTTTGCTCAGAGTGTGGCCAATCAGAATAATCAACAGGCCCCAGTTCCTACTAACACTAATGTTGGATCAGCTGCAGCTTGGGTTTGAGATTTTATTTGGATTAATCCGCCAGAGTTTCTAGGGTCTCAGGTTGGTGAGGACCCACATAATTTTATTGATGAGGTTAAAAAAATATTTGGAGTGATGCAAGTAAGTGGTAATGATAGGGTAGAGTTGGCATCCTACCAGCTTAAGGATCTAGCTCACATTTGGTTCACTCAGTGGAAAGAAAGCAGGGGTACAGATGCAGCTCTTGTGACATGGGAGTGTTTTACTGGAGCTTTTCTGGACAGGTTCTTCTCAAGGGAGTTGAGAGAGGCTAAATCTCTGGAGTTTATGAATTTGAGACAAGGTACAATGTCACTCCAAGAGTACGGGCTGAAGTTCACTCAACTCTCCAGGAATGCTCCACATATGGTTGCTGATTTGAGGGCATAAATGAGTAAGTTTCTATTTGGGGTATCCGACTTGGTGAAGACAGAGTGCAGGAATGTTATGTTGTTGGAGGATATGAATATCTCTAGGCTCATGACTCATGCTCAGTAGGTTGAGGGATATAAGCTTAGGGAAATGGCTAAGGACAACAAGAAGGCTAGAACGGGAAACTATGAGTACTCTCAGCAGTAATCGGGTGGTGGAAATCGCTCACAGCTTCAGCAGAGGTCTACAGCCCCATCACCTTCATCAGCCTGTGCTCCATCCCCCAGGTTTCGACATGATCAGAAAGGTAGGGCATCAGCCTCTAAGTCTCAGGAAAGTGCTTCAGGTAACAGGACTTCCCCAACTTGTCCAAAATGTGGTAAGAACCATCCGGGAAAGTGTCTTGCAAGTAAGGAAGGGTGCTTTGGGTGTGGTCAGTCTGGCCATAGGTTGTAGGATTGCCATTCTTCCAGGCAGGGGCAAGGAGGTAACAACAATAGGGCTCAGTCTACAGCTCCAGGAGCACCAGCAGGTCGCCCATCTCAGCAGGGTACTTCATCTGGTACAGGTGGCGGTCAGCGCCAGAACAGTTTGTATGCTCTCCAAGATCGCCAGGATCAGAAAGATTCTCCTGATGTGGTCACTGGTACGTTGCAAGTCTTCCACTTAGATGTTCATGCATTATTAGATCCAGGGGCTACTTTATCTTTTATAACTCCTTATATAGCAGTCTACTTCGGTGTCAGTCCAGAAACTCATTCAGAACCCTTCTCAGTCTCTACTCCAGTTGGTGACCCAGTTATAGCTAGACAGGTATACAGAAATTGCCCTGTCACAGTATCTCAAAAAGTCACCTCGGCAGATCTTGTAGAGTTAGAAATGGTAGATTTTGATATCATTCTACACATGGATTGGTTACATTCCTGTTATGCCTCAGTCAATTGTAGAACTAGAATCGTTCGATTTTAGTTTCCAGACGAGCCAGTCTTGGAATGGAAGGGTAGTAGCTCAGTGCTTATGGGTCGATTCATTTCTTACCGTAAGGCCATAAAAATGATCTCTAAGGGGTATATGTATCATCTTGTTCGGGTTAAGGATTCACACTCTGAAACCCCAACTCTTGAGTCAATTCCAGTAGTAAATGAGTTTCCAGAAGTGTTTCCAGAAGATCTTCCCGGAGTCCCTCCCGAAAGGGAAAATTACTTTGGAATTGATCTCCTTCCAAATACCCGGCCTATTTTGATTCCTCCTTAGAGAATGGCTCCAGTCGAACTTAAGGAATTGAAATAACAGTTAAAAGACCTTCTAGATAAGGGCTTCATCAGAGCTAGTATCTCTCCATGGAGTGCTCCAGTGTTTTCTGTGAAAAAGAAAGATGGTTCTCTTAGAATGTGCATTGACTATCGGCAATTGAACAAAGTCACAATCAAGAATAAGTATCCCATCCCCAGGATTGATGACTTGTTCTACCAACTTCAGGGTGCTAGTTGCTTTTCTAAGATAGACCTTAGATCCGGCTATCATCAGCTCAGAGTTAGAGATAGTGACATTCCGAAGACAACGTTCAGAACTTGATATGGTCATTATGAAATTATAGTTATGTCTTTTGGACTAACAAATGCTCCTACAGCTTTCATGGACTTAATGAATAGAGTGTTCAAACAGTATTTGGACTTATTCGTTATTGTCTTTACTAATGATATCCTCATTTATTCTCGGAATGAGGAGGAGCATGCGAATCATTTGAGGGTTGTTCTGCAAATTCTCAAGGATCGCCAGTTATTCGCTAAGTTCAGTAAATGTGAATTTTGGTTACAACCAGTCGCTTTCCTTGGTCATGTGGTATCTAGCGAAGGAATCCGAGTGCATTCTCAGAAAATAGAGGCAGTGAAGCAATGGCCCAGACCCACCTCTCCAACAGATATCAGAAGTTTCTTAGGTTTGGCCAGTTATTATAGGAGATTTGTTGAAGGATTTTCATCCATAGCTTCACCATTGACCAAGTTGACTCAGAAAAAGGTTAAGTTTCAGTGGCCAAATGAGTGTGAGAAAAGTTTCTCGGAACTGAAGACTAGGTTGACTACAGCTCCTGTCTTGACTCTACCAGATGGTTCAGACGGTTATGTGATTTATTGTGATGCATCCAGGGTCGGCCTAGGTTGTGTGTTAATGCAGCGAGGTAAGGTCATACCTTATGCTTCTAGACAGCTTAAGGTTCATGAGAAGAACTGCCCGACTCATGACCTTGAGCTTGCAGCTGTAGTATTTCCCATAAAGATTTGGAGACATTACTTATATGGTGTTCACGTAGATGTGTTCACAGATCATAAGAGTCTCCAGTATGTGTTCACCCAGAAAGAGATAAATCTTCGTCAGAGGAGATGGCTTGAATTCCTCAAGGACTATGATATGAATGTGCTTTACCATCCTGGTAAGGCCAATGTAGTGGTTGATGCTCTCATCAGACTATCTATGGGTAGTGTAGCACATGTTGAGGAAGAAAAGAAGGAATTAGCAAAAGATGTTCACCGGCTTGCTCGCTTAGGAGTTGGTCTTATGGACATGTCAGATGGTGGTGTGATAGTTCATAATAGATCAGAATCTTCACTAGTAGCAGATGTTAAGGAAAAGCAGGATAGTGACCCTGTACTACATCAGTTGAAGGGTGCAGTTCACCAACAGAAAGTTGAGGTTTTCTCCCAAGGGGGAGATGATGTACTTCGTTACCAAGGTCGCTTATGTGTTCCTAATATGGGTGAGTTGAGGAAGCAGATCCTTACAGAAGCTCATAACTCCAGGTATTCCATTCATCCAGGTGCCATTAAGATGTACCGTGACCTACGGGAAGTCTTTTGGTGGAATGGCATGAAGAGGGACATAGCAGATTTGTGGCTAAGTGCCCTAATTGTCAACAAGTTAAGGTAGAACATCAGATATCAGGAGGTATGACTCAAGATATTAACATTCCTACATGGAAGTGGGAAGTGATAAACATGGACTTCATTACGGGTTTACCTCATACTCACAGACAACATGACTCCATTTGGGTGATAGTAGACAGAGTTACTAAGTCCGCTCACTTTTTGGCTGTAAAGACCACAGATTCAGCGGAGGATTATGCTAAACTCTACATTAATGAGATAGTCAGGTTGCATGGAGTTCTCTTGTCTATCATCTCAGATAGAGGTCCACAGTTTACCTCTCATTTCTGGAAATCGTTTCAGAAAGGTCTTGGTACTCAAGTATATCTCAGCACAACATTTCATCCATAAACGGATGGTCAGGAAGAGCGTACCATTCATACCTTAGAGGACATGTTGAGAGCTTGTGTGATCAATTTTAAGGGCAATTGGGACTATCACCTACCCCTCATAGAGTTCTCCTATAATAATAGTTATCATTCCAGTATTCAGATGGCCCCTTATGAGGCATTATATGGGCGTAGAAGCAGATCTCCGATTGGTTGGTTTGAAGTAGGTGAAGCAGCATTGATTGGGACAGATTTGGTTCATGAATCTATGGAAAAAGTTCAGCTCATCAGGGATAGACTTAAGACAGCCTAGAGTCATCAGAAGTCCTATGCAGATGTGAGGAGAAGGGACTTAAAGTTTGAGATCGACGATTGGGTTTTCCTGAAAGTGTCACCTATGAAGGGGGTGATGATATTTGGCAAGAAAGGGAAGCTCAGTCCGAGGTATGTAGGTCCTTACAGAATCTTGAAAAGAGTTGGTAATGTGGCATATGAGTTAGAGTTACCATCAAAACTAGCAGCAGTTCATCCAGTCTTTCACATTTCCTTGTTGAAGAAGTGTGTGGGTGATCCTACATCAATGGTACCATTAGAGAGTGTGGCTGTGAAGGATAGTCTCACTTATGAAGAAGTGCTAGTTGAAATTCTTGATCATCAGGTTCGTAGATTGAGAAATAAAGAAGTCACTTCAGTGAAGGTTTTATGGAGGATTCAGTCCGTAGAGGGAGCTACTTGGGAAGTAGAAGCAGCCATGAAGGCCAAGTATCCTCACCTCTTTCCTTCCAATTCCGTTTCAGCTTGAGGTAATAGTTCATCTCTAGTCTCTTAGCTTACTCTTGCGTAAATTAAGTCTTAGTATCATGTTCCTTCTGTTGTTCTTGCATTTTCAGCATATTTGCATGTTCTTGGAACTCAGTTCAGTCAGAAATCAGGTTCTAGTACTTAGTGGAAGGGATTGCAGCTCCTTCCCTCCACACTCAGCTAGTTTAGGCTTCATTCGAGGATGAATGTTCCCAAAGGGGAGATATTGTAACATATCAGAATCTAACTCAAACAAAACAGCAGAAAATTCTTGAACCACGGAGGGGTTCACGGACCGTGAAAGGAACCACGGTCTGTCACCCTCATCGTGGTTCACGTGCTCCCAGGAATGGTGGAACATGGGACCCTTCACAGGCCGTGGATCACAACACAAGCCATGGAAAGGCTCGTGGGAGTGAGACAGAACCTCCCAGGCTCTGACATCAGACCATGGAGCCCTCCACGGGCCGTGGTCTTGATGACGGGTCGTGGGAGGGTCCGTAGACCTGAGCCAGTAGACCACCAGCCCAAGTGAAGAACCACGATGGCCTTCACGGTCTGTGGTCCTTCACACGGGCCGTGGTAGGGCTCGTGGACAGGGCCCCCAGAACCGGTAGCCACTCCCAGCAGACCACGACCCAGTCGACGGGCCGTGGTTCTATTGACGGTCCGTCACTGGCATCATGGTCGGCCTCATCAGATTTTAAGTTAGGGGTCGTTTGGTCTTTTTCCCTATGCGTTGGGCACCTAAACTATGGCGTTTAACCCCTAAACTACGTCGTTTTACTCAGTTGAAGCCTAGTAACTTAGTCAGAACTTACCCAGAATGATTATTCTCCAAAATTCACCAAACTTAGAACGAAAAGAAGAGAAAAGAGGCGATAGCTTTCTCAAGAACGCAACAGATTTTCTTTAGTTCCAGCCCCAAAATCTAGAGATTTCTCCATGAATTTTGTCACCAGATATGTGGGACAAGTGGATTCCTTTCTTCCACTAGGTCCCTAGAATTCAGTCAGATTCTTGATTCTCTATTTCATGTTTAGACCTAGGGTTTCTACAACCTTGGAGAATTGTGGTGAATTAGATGTTATAGTGTTCCTAATCAGATTATCATGTCTTCGTGAATTTGTTGTTTAGTTCCTTGTATGAAACTCAGAACCCTAGATGTGTAGATTCTCTTAGTTCATGAATTGCACTTGCTAGGTCAGTTAAACAGCTATACATGCTCCAGTTTCGAATGTTTCATTGTCAGTATTTAAAATGTTACATTCTCAGATTTGCATGTCAGGACATTGAGCTATCTAGTATTTCAGTTATGTTTTTTATACACATTTCTAGTTGGGAGTAGGCTTAGCACCGAGTTACCCTCAAAGTCCCAAAACTACATGCCCCGTAGGATTATAAGTCCCCTCTGTGGGCATCAGACTTAGTGATCACGCCAGTCATGCCTTTATACCCCTGGCAAGGTATATTGGGTCCTCTCGATGGGACGTATACATCGGACTCCACGTTTAGCTCACGTAGTTTTATGTCGGTTAATAGTAGCTCCCACAGTCAGATTTAGTGCATTTTGATGAAGTGTTCAGTTATGCTTCAGTATTCAATCTCAGCATGTTAAATTCATGATTTGTGCTTGGTCATTGCATTTAGCTCAGTATCCAGTATATCTCAGTATTTACATTCAGTTCAGATTATATCATTGCTCAGTATGCTTTGTTAAGTTTATGTATTTGTTCAGCTATATTCTATATCCTGCATGTTTAGTACATTCCAAGTACTGACGCATACTCTGCTCAACATCCTTTCATGATGTAGGTTCTGGTACTCAGCATCCAGATCACGCTTAGATTGGTTCTCGATCCGTATTCAGCAGCTTCAATGGTGAGTCCTCATACTTCGAGGACAATAGACATGCTTAGTTTTATTTCAGTTTCAGTTTTGCTAGAGTTAGCTGGGGGCATGTCCCAACAACTTTAATCAGTAGAGGCTTTTCAGACATAGTATTAGATTCAGCTTAGATTTGAGTTTGATCTTTCAGTTGTTATTGAACTCTCAGTACATTTTCATATATTCAGACTAGTTGGGTATTCCCAACTTTCAGTTATCATTGTTTTAGCTTCCGCATAGTATCTCTATATTCAGATTATTTTAGTATGCTTATGATATACCAGCTTCTGAGTTAGCTTGGGTTCACTCGTGATCCTAGGTCCCGTGTTTACGTCAAGGGGGTAGCCTCGGGGCGTGACACTATCATCATAAACATCATTTTTCATAAGACATGTATAACCTTCAAAAATTCATAGTTCATAGGTTCATGGGTTAATAGTTCAAAATCATAAATCATGCATGAGTCAATATAATTTCAACTAAATATCAGGCATTAACATTAAGTCTTGCATTAGAAGACTTAATCATCATTAAAAATCATAATTAGATGAAACCCATGTAGAATTAAGAAGAACCCTAATTTGATCAATTGAATTTGAGATAAATTAATTGAAAACCTTGGGACACCATGGAGGAATGAACTTCATGGGTGAATACCCACATACCTTGATACTCAAAGCTAAAGATGAATTGTGAATTGATGCCCTTAAATGAACTCTAGATTCTTCCTCCTCCTTAGGTTGGGAGGGAATTTGGGATAATGAATTTGGTTGAGTTTTGGGGAATATGAGAATGGGTTTTGAGTAGGTAGTTTTAGGACTTAAAATCTTTACATAGGGCTTAGGATAGAAGTAAAAAAAACATAGTATAGGTTAAAAATATTAAGGAAAAGACCACAAAGCCCCTAAAATTTAATTGCCAAACTGGTCTACGGATCAGAACTTTCTACGGTCCATATTGGTCAATAATAGAGCAAGTACTAGGACCTTGAAAATTAGCAAACTTTTTGACGGAACACTTTTATGGTCTGTATGAGTTCCTACGATTCGTAGACCCTAACCATAGAACTCAACTTGGACCTCAACTCGTAGACCATTTGACAGGCCGTTCTGGTGAATTATAGAAAGAGGTATCGAGACTTAATTTTCAAAATTTCTTCACCCACTTTCTACAGATGCCTTCTACAATCTTTAGAAGCTTCTACAGCCCGTAGAATAGACTCGTCGAACACAACAATAGGCCAAAAATGTTTCCCTTTCCTTTTCCAAAATCTGAGGTGTTACAGTTAGATGGTATAGTTTGAGCTCTGACACTACAGTCTTGATTCATCAAGCGAGCTTTATTCCTAGTTTGCATCCTAGTTAGTTGAGGCATATTACTTTGTGTTGGTTTCATCAAGAACCTCTGCATTTGTGGTATTCCTCTAGTTAGTAGTATGCTATGGATGTATGATCTGAAATACGTGAATGCACTAGTTAGGAAATTTCTTATAGAGTTAAACTCTATCACATGAACGGGAGTATGATATAAAGGTGGTATTTCATAATTCCCTGTAACTTCCCTATTATAAGTGTGGCGCGCTTCACAATCATAAGAAGTACTCTACTAGATGCAGCTTTATAGATTTTATAGGACCCTTTGACCTAGGGCTCTGATACAACATTTGTCATGCCCCGAGCCTACTCCCTAGGCATGGTCGACACTTGGAACCACTAATTGCCCGAGCAACCCCTTGGCTTGGATGATACAAACTAAATGCTATAATAACAGTGCAGAAAATTTTAAAGAATGAGCATGCAATAATTTTATAGAAAGCTAACTCAATAACTTTATAGCTAAAAATCTGAAATCTGAATTAATACAAATGTTTGTAAAAAAAGTTGAAACTATAACTCAATTGACTCATCTACGAAGCCTCTAATGTACTGAAAATAGGTACCAGGAAAAGATCCTCGAATACAAGAATGCACTACTAGCAACATCTAACAACTACTAAATAATCTAGATAAACCGGATCCCTTTGAAAGCAAGGAGTCCTCACCAATGTTGAGTGAAACATATCCTAGTCGTGCATCCAATATCGATCCTGAGTACATGAATATGCATCACAAAATAGTAAAGCAGGCATGTGTACTTTAACAACAAAACTTTACAACCAAAAGTATGTGTCAATAGCAAATACTAAAAATAAATATATGTTTAGTTTTTTGGGGAGTTTTTGTAACTGACAATCATCACGTGAGCATCATGATGATAAAATGTCTTTTCCATGTTGGAAAATCCATTCAATACCTTGATGTGGTATGGAACAAAGCTTTAACTTATGGTTCCAAATTTGATCTCTTACCAGGGGCTAAATGAGGAGTCACCCGACCCAATGGCACGATCCTATCCTATGTTGGTGGTATAGTTTTAGGGATTGGGTTATCTGAACCCTTAACCATCTCAGTATTGAATACTACTCCCAAAATAATACAATAATGCTCAATAACTTTAAGGTGTTCAACCTTAGGGAAAAACCGATAATCTCTTTCTTTGAGTCTATGCTCAATAATACTTCTTTAGAGCTGAACTTTATTTTATATTAAAACTGAATTTGCTTTCTAAAATCTGACTTTTCTTTCTGAAATAATACACTTGAAGTTATATACACTTTCTAGAACTCTTTCTTGAAATATTGTTCTTCGAACTTGAAATTTACTTTATTCATGAAAGCAATGCAAATGAATACTATAACAAGGCTTCCAAATAAATTAATCTAAAAATCATATGGTAGAATAAACGTGGCCCATCAGTCAAGAATAACCAATTATATGAAGTACAATAGTCTCAACAATAGAATCAACAATGAGAAATTTGAAATAGGGATTATTCAGAATCATAGACTTTGGAGTAAGAACCCTATCTCTAGTTAATCTTGTTAACTAGAACTATAGATGTATGGCGTGAGGAAGATCTGAGTTCCTCACTATGATAGTCTTACATACCTTAGACAATCCAAACCTTGATGAAGAATCTCCAAATAGACTATTTGATAACTCTAAGAACTAATTCCTTCAACGACTCCTAGGGTTTAATATAGTGAAACACATTGAACCCTTAGGTTAGGGTTAGGAAACACTAGATTAACCTTGGGAATGAAGGATAAGGCGTACCTAGCCTTTGGAGAAGTTTTATCGTCTACTAGGGTTAAGAGAAAAGTTTTGGACTTGAAACATATTTAGGAAACGACTTAGAGTTCTATTTATAGTCATTTGAAAAATTAGGTTTCACGATTGAGATAATGACCTATCATCCAAATCACAAACCATCACTAAGATCACAAGCTATCGATTGAGGCATATTTCTAGTCCATAGACCGTCGACTGATCCATCATTCTGGTCCATGGGACTGTTGACTGACCTGTTATTTTATTAGAGAATTTGACAACGATCTGGCTTATTTCTACAGGTGACTTTCATGGACCGCCACCTGGTCCACGGACTGTGAAGTCTCCAAAATTTGGGAAGACAATTTAACAAAGATCACTTCTATAGTTTACTCTATGGACCATTCTTTGGGACCACAACCTATATGAGTGAGCATGTTTTTTGGAAATAGTTTTCAAATTCCTCTAAGTTCTATAAATAGGGGTTCTGAATTCGAGGTATTACAATGGGTCCCTCACAATGATAAATGAGACTTCATCTACACAGATTCATATACTCCTAGGACACTTGAACCTAGATCATTGATACCAAGTTTTTCATACCACAACCCTATGCTAGGTGAGACTAGCACTCGATGCCTTAACTTGTTCAAGTGAACCAACTAACATGACATATATATATATATATATATAGAAACATATTCAGAAACCAATGACATGAGTTCAAACTATAAAGTAAGTCTATAAAGATAAATTCATCCATAAGAATATTTAAAGAAAACTTTTGATGAAATAAAGGTTTTAGTTATATGACATAGTGACTCCAAGGTCAAAACTAAAATTTTATAGTTTTCTTGAACCTTCTAGAATCGTCTATCTATAAAGCCTCTAAAATGACTGAATAAACTCTCTATTGGGACAGGTGCCCCTACAGAATCATAAATTAAACAAATTAAATGTACTGACTATGCTACAAAAATAAATAGAGTCCACCAACAGCTAAAATGTAGACCTTAATATGTTGCTTTACCATCCTAAATACCTAAGTCTGCACCATTTAAAATGCAGTTTCCCCGATAAAAGAAATGTAAGTACATGTGAAATTATATTATTGTAAAATGGTTGAATGAAACATGAAGTAATGTGTATAAATGAAGACCATGAGTGAAACATAAAGTAAAATCATGACATTGGCCTCGGCCAAAAATCATCTTTCATATATTATTTACTTTTGTTGGAAGAGTTCCTCAAATAATATAACACCATGTAAGTTCATGATGTCTGAACGTCGCTCGATCATTAAGTCGTTTGATACCTTCCTGTAGGGTGTAACATGACATGTGGATACATAATAATCCCTTCAACAGGGGCACATAGAGGATTCCTAGGCCAATGACATAATTCTTAACCTACACTGACATACGTAGTTTTGGGTATTCGTTATCTGAACTCATACATTCTCGATTAATAATAATCCTCCTAAAACATATCATGTACTCAAAATAATCATTAGCTCACAAGCTAATAAATCATAGTTAGCTAGAAAGTTCATAAATAATGGTTCATAAATCATGTCATAAATTTTGAAGTTCATACTATTTTATCATGAAAATCATATCATAAACATTAAAGCTTAACCTTTGAGAAAACCATGATATTCATACTTTTGATTAAAAAATCATCAAAAATCATATTTTTTTGAAGAAAATCATAATTCATGTGTGTTAAGATTTCTTGTTGAATAGACTATAGACACTTGAGAATAAGAGTTAATAACATCATCAAGAATTTGTGAAGTTCGTAAGGACACATCATGACAATTCATAAACTATTCATCATAACTCTAACTTATTCATGAAGGAAAGCTCGTAGACATTCATACTTTTGGTAGAAAATCATTAAAAGTCACATTTTTGAAGAAAATCATAATTCATGCTTGTTCAGACTTCTGGTTAATAAAAGCATATACACTTGAGAAGAAGAACATCATGAAGATTAATAATAACATACATCATGACAATTCATAAGCTCTTCATCATAACTCAAACTTATTCATGAAGGGAAGCTCATAGACATGAAAACATAGTGTAGGAAATAACAATGAGAGACTCACACATAAAGAGTAGCCTTATATACCTCAATTGTTCCAAAACACTTAAAGAAGAACTCCAAGAAAATCCATTCTTAAGCCTTGAGAAGCATTTTCCTGAAAACCCCTAGAATTCTAGTGTAAAATCTTGTTAAGAACACGTAATTATTAATTAGTAGTGTTTTAAAATACTTAGGAATACATGGAAGGAACACTTAGGAAAATATGAAAGGAACTTACCTTGGTGTTGGAGGTTGAGATGAGGAGATAAAACCAACCTAGGGCTTGAAAGAATAATATTTTTTTAGAGAAAACATGTATATATTGAATCTCGTCGGCCCTATTTATGTTAGATATATTGGGGTATATCATAATAGGTTGTTAGCACATCAAATGCATGTTGAGGAAAAAGTTCTCCTGATATGTGTCTAACATATTGCGATATGTAGTCGCATATCGATACAGTCCACTACACTACGACCTTTTCGTAAAATGATCGTATCTCCTTGTAGTGAAGTCCAAATGATTTGATGCTTCGGAAACTAGACTTGAACCCTTTAATTTGATAGGTAATTCACCTCTTAACTCATATTCTAGGAGACACTTTGAAGTAAGACCCTTCATGAGCTTACACGAAAACTTAATTGATGATAAAGCTTCCAACCCAACTTTATTTTAGAGTTTTCTTGTGACCTTAATTCACATAAAATAGACTCCCCATATTAAAACCTTGATTTTTTACCTTTAATCACAATAAAATTCTCCAGGTTTTGATCCCTTTACATACATCGAACGGTTCAAACGATAGCCTGGAGATACGAGGTTTTACGTAGCCCAATAAATATATATGCATATAAACTTGAAGGATTATTTGATCCAAGCTTCGTGTCTCATCAAATTTTATTCTAACTATAATAGAAATGACGAAACTCTAGTGGTTGGGTACCTTATGTATCTCAAACTATATCCTTATAGACAAGCCTTAGTGATTATGAGAATGTACCACAAATTGAGTGTTTAGTTCTATTTAGAGTATCCTCCATCTTTCGGTATTTCTCGTTTCTCAATTGAAGAAGTTAATTGGTCCTACTATTAATTTTCAACATCAAATTTTGATTTGTAACAATAGTGGAAAGGTTTTGTAGCAACCTCTAGCTATTTTTAGTGCAAGATGGTCAAGGTTAATTAATAGTGTTGATGGTGTCAAGATTATGGTGTAATGGACTAATTTGGGCCCGAAAAAGGTGCCTTGGGAAGATTGAGGCTACATCAAGGGCTTGTTTTGAGAGTTAGTAGTTTGGCTCGACCTTGAGTACAAGGTCATTTGAAAAAAGGAATATTTTTCAATAACGAGAAGGTACAAGAGGAGGTTGTGCAGCTAAATGAGTTAGAAAAATAGAGAAGGTTGTGTAGCTAAATGAGTTAGAAAAGTGTTTGAAATTCAAAAGGATACTTTGCAGTGATATACATGTGTCATTATCAGAAAAAAGTTATATCTAAAGATGATATTATATTATATAGATATCATAAATTAAGAAGAGTTCCACATCAAATCCTATGCAAGTAAAGAGTATTTCAACTGAAACAGAAGGTAGTTAAGACCTGATATTTTCATTTCTTCATTTCTCTCTCACTCAAAGGGATGGCAATGGGCAGGTGCGGGGAGGATTGAGCCTTAACCCACAAAGTTCTCAAGCCGCTCGCCCTGCCCCGTTATGTGTTTTCAATCCATTTCGCATAAAACCACCCCTTTTCATCCCCCATAATTTGCTTCACTTTGAAAAGAGGATTAGGGACATTTTTTTTATTAATTTTATTTCATATGAGTGGTACAAGTAAATTATGTTAATTAATTTCCAAATCTAAAGAGATAATCATGAAACTTTTGTGTTAAAAATGAAACTGAAGATACCATAACAGATAACGCAAAAGCAATGGTTGATCAATAATGTACAACTATTCACACAGAGGTTATGGCTATATATATTACAAGCTTTGAAATACATAATGGAGAAGCGGACAAGCAGTACTAGTAAGGTGTAAATGAAATAGATTTCGTAGCATTGAAAAATATTTACTCAAAATTTGGGAATTTTCATGGAAAATTAGCGATTTGATAGAGGAAGTTTGGATATTAATAACAAATAAAACTATTAGAATATTACACGTAGTGATAAAAGGAAACAAGGCAGTAAACTATCAGGCTAATGGGACACTAAACCATGGAAAATTGTTAGTCTGAGTAATTTCAGGAGATTGATTAATAATGATAAGCTAAAGATACCACATTTAAGGAAAAACCCCACCCCACATTGATATTTTAAAAACTTACTTCAACCCTCTCCCGCAGCGCATATCCTTAAAATCAACCCCGCCGCCCCATTATCATCCCCACTCACTCAATCTAACTCCTTTCACTCATTCTTCCTTATTCTGAGCATGCAAGGATTTTACCATTGAAATTACTATTCAAGCTGAGCTTTGTGGTTATAGTTACAATTGAATCCCAAATGGAATTTCCTCTACCGCAAATACTAATAAAATTTCTATATACACGTGATTTCTACTTTTACAGTCCATTGTATTATAATACGAGTATTGAATTTGTGAATTTTTTTGGAAAATTGCGGACTAACACAAAAAATATATATGGTAAAAAATAATGAAAATAAAATGGGAAAACAATGACACCAAGAATTTTACGTGGAAACCTTTTTAAATAAGGAAAAAACCACGGGCCAAGAGAAGCAACTCATATCACTATAACAATGAATTTTTAAACTGTGTAGTCACGAATATGATATTAAAAGTGACTACAACACACTCAAAAGGAATAACACTCTTTTGATTGACCACCTTACTAAAATATCACTCATACTCTATTTTTCTTCATAGACTATTTTTCTTATATAGTTTATGGAATACCTCACTTTGCTCTCAAATATTTTTCTCTCTATCTTGGTGTGTTCTACAAATGAGCAAGAATGCTCTATATAAGAGAAAACAATGCCTATGACACTGATGACATAGGCCAATGTAGCAAATTTCAAAATGTTGCAAATCTTACCGATTTGCCAACCACCAAATCAATCATTTTTAAACTTTTGCAGCAATTTCTTTTTCAACATTTGCTGCCTAACTTCCTTTTAGTTTATCTTTAATGGGTATGGACCCTACAAATCTCCCCCTCCAGACCCATTCACCGGAAGGAGGCATCTTCATTTTCTTTAGAGAGAGCTCATACCGACAAGTTCTTTACATAAATTTAACTTGTGTTTTGGTATCGTCTTGGTCAGCATATCTGCCTGATTTTCACTTATGTGGATACTTTTGACGTGAAATAATTCACTCTCGACTTTCTCACGAATCCAATGATATCTGACGTTGATGTGTTTTATCCTTACATGGTACAAGAAGTCTTCCTCAAGTTTATTGCACTCTAGCTGTCACAATAGACAATATACTCCATCTGATGCAAACCAAGCTCTTGAAGAAATTGCTTGAGCCATATCATCTCCTTGGGCTTCAGTAGCCGTAATATACTCAGCTTCAATTGTAGATAGTGCAACATACTTCTGCAACTTCGATTTCCATGATATAGCTCCCCCCAAAAAAGTAACCAAATATCCAGTAGTGGATTTTCTGATATCAAGGTCGCCTGCCATATCAGCATATGTATAGCCCTTCAAGATTGGATTTGAAGATACAAAACACAAGCATTCATTTGAGCTTCCTATTAGATACCTGAGTATCCACTTCACAGCTTCCTAATGCTCTTTTCCCGGATTGTCGAGAAATCTGATGACAACACCAATTGTGTGAGCAGTATCAGGTCTAGTTGATACCATTGCATACATTAGACTTTCGACGATGGAAGAATATGGAACTTTGGTCATGCTCTTTTTTTCCACCCTAGATTTAGGACACATCTTCTTGCTCAACTTCATATGACCAGCAAGAGGTGTACTAACAGGCTTAACATTCTTTATATCGAAATGCTCTAGTACACGTTCAATGTACTTCTTCTGTGACAAATAAATCTTTCTTTCATCTTTTAGATGAGTAATTCACATGCCCAAAATTTTCTTGGCATGACCCAAGTCTTTCATAGGAAAAGACTTACACAGCTCTTACTTCAACTCGTCCATCTTGGAAGTATTCCTGCCCACAATTAACTTATCATCCACATAAAGTAAAAGGATGATAAAATCATCGTTAGAATTTTTTTGTACAAATACACAATGATCTGAAGAAGTCTTCTTATAGCCTTGCTCCCCCATAACAGATTCAAACTTCTTATACCACTGTCTAGGAGTTTGCTTTATACCATAGAGACTCTTTCTAGGTTTGCACACAACATTTTCTTTACCATCTACTTTAAAGCCCTCAGGTTGTTCTATATAAATCACTTATTCTAGGTTACCGTGAAGGAAAGACATCTTCACATTCATCTGCTCAATCTCTAAATTAAGACTAGAAGCCAAGCCTAAAACCGTATGAATGGAGGACATTTTCACGACAGGAGAAAAATTTTTTTCAAAGTCAATACCCTTCCTTATCCCTTAAAAACCAATCTAGCTTTGTACCTGAGCTTTAATTGTTGTTCTTCAACTTTAACTTTGAACACCCACTTGTTCTTCAAAGCTCTCATGCCCTTGGGCAATTTCACCAACTCATAAGTGTGATTCTCATGCAGAGACTTCATCTCATCTTGCATGGCTTCAATCCATTGATCCTTGTGCTCATCTTCCATGGCCTCCTCATAACATTCAGGTTCTCACCCGTCAGTAGTAACACACACTCATTGGGTGAATAACGAGAGGAAGGAACCCGCTGTCTTGTGGACCTCCGAAGTGGAATATTTTATTCGTCCACAACTTCATGAGCATGAGAATCATCAATAACAACATAATTGTTATTATCAACATCAACGTATTGATCTGATACATGATTATGGGTGTCACCATGATCATCAAGCCCAACAACATCATGCACACTTGTGTGAGGAACTTCATCAAGATGAACTTGTAACACCTCGCTATTCGAAAGAACTAGAATTACAAAGAAACCGTTTTTGAAAATAATCAAATTTGGAAAGTTTGACCAAGTTAAGCTAAGCATGAGTTTTGGGTAAAATTCAATCAACCATAACTCCTAGCAAAGGATGAGTTAGGTGGACTACAAGATATCGTAGGAAATATCTTTGAATTATCTTTCCAACGCCACCGAGTTTGCTCATTTTTGAGTTTGTATGAGGGAGATATGCCCATTTGAAGTCGGGCTATCTAGATAAGGAAAGTCAAAACCGGATTTTAGAAGGGTATTATGGTCTTTTCACTACCCAATTAATTTATTTCGTTTTTGGTAATTACTTAGGGGTCTAAAATGAATTGGGTCAGTTTAAGCACTCAAAGATTTCACGCTAGGGTTTTTAGAGAAAGAACGCAAGAGGAGAAAAGAGGAGAAAGAGACAAAGTTCGTCGTTCTTAAGTTTTCGCTTGTGGATTTCGCCAAGGGATAATCCCTACGAGGTATGTGAGATCACATAGTATTGGGATCGTTCACCCACGCGCCAATCATGATTTAATTCAGCGAAATTTTATTCTTGAAAGTATAGAAATTGAGTTCTTGATGGATTTTGTTGAAGTTTCTATTGGGTTCTTGATTGTTGAAGTTTCTGAGAAGTTATTGAGCTAAATTCATGAAAGTTGATGTTGTTTTGAGTAGATTCTTGCATATTTTGCTTATGTAGTCGAATCTAAGTGTTTGGGGGAAGGAACCAATCGAATCTAGAGGGTTTAGAGTTGAAAAATGAGCAAGAAAATTCGTCAAAAATCTGGGAAAAGGGGTGGGGCGCCGCGCCATTCAGAGCGCCCCACATCATTCTCTGAAGTTTGGGCTCTGGGGTGCCGCACCACCCATAGTTCCCCAACCCAGGCCCTGAAGTTTGGCTTCTGGCGCCCGACGCCACTCAGAGCGCCAGGGTCGCCAGGTCCTCTACCCTTTCCCACATCTTTCCGTTCGAGTTCCCTTAAAACGTACGTATGTTTTCTAGTTGATTTCTACACTCTAAGGTACGTCTAAAGAACATTAAATCATCCATAACATGAGATCATGAGCCTTGAATCCATAATTCAATTCAAGGAAAGTTAAGAGTCAGGTCAAGAGAAGTTCAAAGAGTCTTCCAAACGTCTTTTACAAATGTTTTCACTTTGTTTTAAGACTTGATTTTTGAGTTGAGTAAAGAGTAAAGGTTGAAGTTCATTTCTTCAAAAGAGTATATCGGGACTATGTATTCCGAAAGAGTAAATGTTTTCACATTTAAACAAGAAAGGAAACACTGATTTTCAAGAGAGCTTTTAAGCTAGTTTTTGAGTAATAATCTCAAACCATATAAAGAGTTATGTTTTTAAACATATGAGCTGAGCATATTTTGGGAGTAGTATTGAGCACCGATATGGGGACGAGTTCATAAAAACTCAAGTCTCCATAAACCATGTAGCCATCGTGGGTAGAAAGGGTCATACTTTTTAGATGATTCCTTAATGCTTTTTAGCATAGAATAGTGGATCCACTTAGTTGAGGCGTTCTATATCCCGGCAAGTTATAGGAAAGTTCTGGTAGCGTGGGCGAGACGATGTATCATCACATAGCTCATAGTGATGGTTGTCGGTTAGAGAAACTCCCACAGAAGTATATTACTTTATTATATACATATACATTGAGTTGTTAGTGTATTTTTTCAAATACATTGAGTTGCTACCTATTGTTTAAATGCTTTATATAAACTGCATATTTATTGTTGTTTATTTATGTATTGAGTTGAGTATCCATGGGTTGAGTAAAGCTGACGTAAGTGTTTCTTTCAGTATTCAGTTCAAGCTTATGTCATGTATAGTTTTCCCCTCGCATACTCGTACATTCAATCTACTGATGCCATTTGGCCTGCATTATTTTATGATGTAGATACAGGTAAT
This sequence comes from Solanum etuberosum, assembly GCA_029582245.1. Classification (NCBI taxonomy): domain Eukaryota; kingdom Viridiplantae; phylum Streptophyta; class Magnoliopsida; order Solanales; family Solanaceae; genus Solanum; species Solanum etuberosum. The sequence goes on along the minus strand of JAJONR010002280.1, from coordinate 58,420 downwards.
CAGGATCAGCATCCAGCGCTTCGTTGATCCAGTTGAGCACTCAGAGTCAGTTGGTCAGTCTCCTTGCTTCCGGAGGATTCTCTTTTTATTGCTTTATTATTCTAGTTCATTTGGATGTCGTAGGTCTTGTCCCGACGTCTATCTCAGTTGTTAGAGGCTTCATAGACAATAAATTATTTGTTCTTTAGTCTTTCCATTTTCAGTTGTTTATGTTAAGACTTGAGTTGCCACTTTGGCTAAGTTGAATGTTTATTTCTAAAACATTCTGAGTTTAGTTTGAGACAGCCGTTTTTAAATTGCATTTGTTTTTTCTTATTAATGCTTAAAGTCTTCCGCTAAGAGTCTAGCCAGTCCAAGGGTTCGCTTGGGGCCAGCAATGGTTCTCGAGTGCCAGTCCCACCCAGGGTGTAGGCTCGGGGCGTGACAGAACCATACCATCAAAACTTGAAGATTTTAGCTTCTCCGTTTTGTCAATATCTTCAATAGTTTGATTCTCCATGAAAATAATATCACGGCTTCTCACAAGTTTCTTCTCAACTGGATCATATAGATTGTAACCAAATTCATCAAGGCCATATCCAATGAAGATGCACTGCCTTGTTTTGGCATCTAACTTTGACCTCTCATCTTTCGACACATGTACAAAAGTTTTGCAACCAAATACTCTCAAATGGTCGTAGGAAACATCCTTTCCATACCAAACTCTATTTGGAACATCACTTTGCAAATCAATAGCATGAGATAGATTAATAACATGTGCGTCGGTCAATAAAGCCTCACCCAAAAATGAGTTCAACAACTTTTCTTCAAAAAGCAAACATCTAACTCTTTCCATCAAAGTCATGTTCATCCTCTCAGCCAAACCATTAAGCTTAGGAGTCTTAGGAGGAGTCTTTTGGTGTCTAATACATTGATGCTTGTAGTATTCGTCAAATGGTCCACAATATTCACCACTGTTATCAGTACGAATACATTTCAGTTTTTTTCCAGTTCTATTTCAATTGAAGCCTGAAAACTGCTTAAAGACACCTAACACTTGGTCTTTAATCTTCAATATATAGACCAAAAGTTTCTCGAGCAATCGTCAATCAAAGTGAAACAGTAGAGTGCACCTTCTAATGTCATTGTCTTCATTGGACCGCATAAATGAGAGTGCACTAACTGAAGCAACTCTGTATTTCTTGAAGACTTAAAGATATTAACTGCTATCATTGTGGTATAAAAGGGCACACAAAGAAGTTTTGCCGGAAGTTGAAGAGGGAGAACAAAGACAAAGAGGAAACTAAAGAAGATGGCAATGAAAATTGCCTAGCCACCGTCACTACTGAAGATCTTATTACCGTCCTCGATGCATATCTGATAAATATTGCTTGTGATGAGTCAAGCTGAGTTGTAGACACTGATGCCACATCTCACGTGACATCAAGGAAGGATTTTTTATCTTCCTATACTCCATGTTATTTTGGAACCTTGAGTATGGGTAATGATACTATATCTAGGGTGGTTGGTATTGGTACAATTTTTTTGGAAACTAGTTTAAAACTAAACTAGTTTTGAACAATGTGAAACATGCTCCTGATGTTCGTCTGCACCTGATTTTTGTTGGTGTTTTGGATGATGAATGATATGTTAGTACCAACGGTGATGGAAAGTAGAAACTCATTAAGGGTTCCTTGATTGTGGCTACTGGCAACAAACGGTGTGGTCTATACTAAACTACGTCTTCTACTTGTGTTGACATGTTGAATGCTGTTGAGAGCAATAGCTCTTCCACGTTATGGAACAAGAGGCTTAGCCACATCAGTGAGAAAGGAATTAATGTTCTGGCCAAGAAGAAATTGTTGTCAGATTTCCAAAGTGCTAAATTAGAAAAGTGTGAGCATTGTTTGGCTGGTAAATAAAATAGAGTCTCCATTAAGTCTAACCCTCCTTCAACAAAGACAGAATTGCTTGAGTTAGTGCACTCTGATTTATGCGGTCCAATGAAGATAAGGACATTGCGTGGTGCACTCTACTTTGTCACTTTTAATGACGACTGCTCGAGAAAACTTTGGTTCTATGTCTTAAAGACTAAAGACCAAGTGTTAGGTGTCTTCCAGCAGTTTCAAGCTTTAGTTGAAAGAGAAACTGGAAAGACACTGAAATGTATTCGTAATGATAACAGTGGTGAATATTGTGGACCGTTTGACGAATATTACAAGCATCAAGGTTTGGCTGAGACTCATCATCTTAATGGAAAATTGGCTGAGAGGATGAACAAGACCTTGATGGAAGGAGTTAGATGTTTGTTTTCTGAAGCAAAGTTGTTGAACTCATTTTGGGGTGAGGCTTTATTAACTGTTGCACATGTTATTAATCTATCTTATGTAGTTTCTTTCCAAAATGATGTTCCAAATAGAGTTTGGTATGGAAAGGATGTTTCCTATGACCATTTTAGAGTATTTGGTTGCAAAGATTTTGTACATGTGCCGAAAGATGAGAAGTTAAAGTTAGATGTCAAGACAAGGCAGTGCATCTTCATTAGATATGGACTTGATGAATTTGATTACAGGCTATATGATCTAATTCAGAAGAAACTTATGAGAAGTCGTGATATTGTTTTCATAGAGAATCAAACTATTGAAGATATTGACAAAGCGGAGAAGCTAGAATCTTTAAGTTTTTATGGTATAGTTCATCTTTATGAAGTCCCTCACACAAGTGTGCATGATTTTGTTGGGCTTGATGATCATGGTGACGCCCATAATCATGAATCGAATCAACACATTGATATTGATAATAACAATGATGTTGTTATTGATGATTCTCCTGCTCATGAAGTTGTGAATGAATCAAATATTCCACTTTGGTGGTCCACAAGACAACGGGTTCCTTCCTCTCGTTATTCACCCAATGAGTATGTGTTACTCACTAACGGGGGAGAACCTGAATGTTATGAGCAGGCCATGAAAGATGATGATAAGGATCAAATGGATTGAATCCATGCAAGATGAGATGAATTTTCTACATGAGGACCACACTTATGAGTTGGTGAAATTTCCCAAGGGCATGAGAGCTTTTAAGAACAAGTGGGTGTTCAAAGTTAAAGTTGCAGAACAACACTTAAAGCCTAGGTACAAAGCTAGATTGGTTGTTAAGGGATTTGGTCAAAGGAAGGGTATTGACTTTGATGAAATATTTTCTCCATTCGTGAAAATGTCCTTCATTCGTACCGTTCTGGGTTTGGCTGTTGTCTTAATTTAGAGATTGAGCAGATGGATGTGAAGACGACTTTCATTCATGGTAACCTAGAAGAAGAGATTTATATGGAACAACCTGAGGGCTTCAAAGTGGATGGTCAAGGAAAATTTGTGTGCAAACTCAAAAAGAGTCTATATGGCCTAAAGCAAGCTCCTAGACAGTGGTACAAGAAGTTTGAATTTGTTATGGGGGGAGGCTATAAGAAGACTTCTTCAGATTATTGTGTATTTGTACAAAAAAATTGACGATAATTTTATCATCCTTTTACCATATGTGAATAATATGTTAATTGTGGGTAGGAATACTTCCAAGATTGACGAGTTGAAGTAAGAATTGTGTAAGTCTTTTGGTATGAAAGACTTGGTCATGCCAAGCAAATTTTGGGCATGAGAATTACTCATCTCAGCGATCAAAGGAAGATTTATTTGTCATAGAAGAAGTACATTAAACGTGTACTAGAGCGCTTCAATATGAAGAATGTAAAGCATGTTAGTACACCTCTTGCTGGTCATATGAAGTTGAGCAAGAAGATGTTTCCTAAAGCTAGGGAGGATAAAGAGAACATGGCCAAGGTTTCATATTCCTCCGTCATCGGAAGTCTAATGTATTCAATGGTATGGACTATACCTGATATTGCTCACGCAATTGGTGTTGTCAGCAAATTTCTCGACAATCCAGGAAAAGAGCATTTGGAAGTTGTGAAGTGGATACCCAGGTATCTTAGAGGAAGCTAAGATGAATGTTTGTGTTTTGGAGCATCAAATCCAATCTTGAAGGTCTATACATATGTTGATATGACAGGAGACCTTGATAACAGAAAATCCACTACTGGATATTTGTTTACTTTTTCAGGGGGAGCTATATCATGGCAGTCGAAGTTGCAGAAGTGTGTTGCACTATTGATACGCTCAAATTACACCTCCCTAAAGAAGTATAAGTGATCTTTATCAAGTAAAGAACCCAACTTATAGGTTGGGGTCGAACCCACGAGGAAAATGGTTTAGACTTAACTTTAACTAACAATTATATCTATTTAGTCAAATTATTTCCGAAGAAAAGTAAACAGGGGGGATTTTGTAAGTAAGTAACAGTTTAGATTTGCTTAAGTAACAAGCAGACAAGATTCAACTTTAGAAATATCAATATGAGACAGAAACTAGGGCATATGTGTTCCCCATAAGCTCTTAATGCGGTAATCCTAATAATAGTAATCATTTCCTAGTGTTTTACATGCAAAGTTGGTAAGATAGGTATCCCTAAGTGATTGGTCCTCCAAATAGGGAATTTCACTACGCACCTTGGTCCGGCTACTTGTGTATACTTTACTAACCCTTACATTTACCTCAGATTAGACATCATATCAATGTATGGCTTAGTTTTCACCCTCGCACCAATTGACATTAGACTATTAGATAGCATCCACTAAATCTTTGTTTCTAATTCTTTTCTCATTAACTACCTCCTTGGTCCGGCAAGTAGCAACGAGGCGAGTTCTAACGCGTGCACTCGTTAAAAAGACTTCTAAGCAAAAGAATTACCAATACATGCATAAACACTATTCAAGAATTACTTAATTATTATTCATACGTTGTTAATTGCTCATGTTTCCCGCAACCCTAGTTGTGGATTTAGCTACTCATGCTTGAAAGAACACGATTCATGTTTTGATAAAGAAAATTCATGAACTTACAATTAGAGTAGAAGAAACCCAAAATCTCCAATTGAATTGCAAAGTCAAAATCTTGTAAAACGAAATTAGGAAATCAAATTGCTAAAGTTGCAAGTTAATTTCACAAAATACCAAGAACTAAAAGTAAACTATCTTGTCTCCCCCCCAAAAATGAGGTTTACATACCCTATTTATAGAAAAACATGTCCTAAATAAAAAGGAAATGAAATAAGGAAATAAACTTCTGGGACGCGGCTTCATTCGACGACTTCGACCTACGGACCATGGGTCGACCTACGGTCCGTAGGTCCCTTCCGTAGCTCCATACTTAGACTCTTTTTCATCAAGTACTGGAACTTCAACTCCCAGAATCAATCGACGGATGTGCAGGACGGCCCGTAGGTCGACCTACGGTCCGTCAGTTGCATCCGTGGTTCCACACTTGGTCAGCCTTCCCTGATGCTCCATCTATGCCACCCATCGAAGGACCGTCAAAGGACCTACGGTCCGTAGGTGACTTCCATAGGTGGCTCCTTCTGCATATTTTCAGCTGTCATCTCACTCTACCACGTCCAAGCCGATTTCCTGCAAATATAACACAAAAACATTAATTCTAACACAATATAGCTCTAGACACATACAACTTCTAAGTGAAATGTATCAAAATACCGTAAACTCGTGGTATATCAACTATCTACAACTAAAGCTTGAGTATATTGCTGCTACTAAAGCCGCCAAGGAGAATATATGGCTCAAGTGAATTCTTCAAGAGCTAGGTTTGCATGAGATAGAGTATATTGTCTATTGTGACAGCCAGAGTGCAATAGACTTTAGCAAGAACGCCATGTACCATGCAAAGGACAAAACACATTGATGTTAGATATCATTGGAATCATGAGGAAGTGGAGAGTGAATCATTTCACGTCAAAAAGATCCACACAAGTGAAAATCCTACAGATATGCTGACCAAGACGATACCGAAAGACAAGTTAGAGTTATGCAAAGAACTTGTCAAGATGATCTCTCTCTAAAGAAAATGAAGATGCCTCCTTCCGGTGAATGGGTCTGGAAGGGGAGATATGTAGGGTCCATACCCATTATAGATAAACCAAAAGGAAGTTGAGGCAGCAAATGTTGAAAAAGAAATTGCTACAAGAGTTGAAAAAATGATACATTTGGTGGTTGGCAAATTGGTAAGACTTGCAACCTTTTGAAATTTGCTACATTTACCTATGTCATCAGCGACATAGGCATGGTTTTCTCTTCTTATAAATATAGCATTCTTGCTCATTTGTAGAACACACCAAGATAGAGAGAAAATATATTTGAGAGCAAAGTGAGGCATTTCATAGACTATATGAGAAAAATAGTCTGTGAAGAAAACTAGAGTGTGAGCGATATTTTAGTAAGGTGGTAAATCAAAAAAGTGTTATTTCTTTTGAGTGTGTTGTAGTCACTTTGAATATTATATTTGTGACTACACAATGTAAAAATTCCTTGTTATAGTGATATCAGTTGCTCCTCTTGGCCCGTGGGTTTTCCTTATTTAAAAAAGTATTCACGTAAAACTCTTGGTGTCATTGTTTTCCCATTTTATTTTCATTATTTTTTACCATATATATTTCTTTAGTTTCCTCTTTGTCTTTGTTGTCCCTCTTCAACTTCCGGCAAAACTTCTTTGTGTTTCATTTCATGCCACAATGATAGCACTCAATATCCTTAAGTTTGCCTCTAGATTTGCTCCTGTTTTATTCTCTATTTTGAGAACCACGAGTTTTGTTTCTCCCCCTTGGGACAATCACTAGGAATTCCAACAAAGAAGAACCTAGAGATTTTCTTCTCATCTCTTCGTTCAAGATACTACTCTTGGCGAAATCCATAGAGATCACACCATCCGGAGTAGAATTTGATAAAGAAGTTCTAAATGTTTCCCAAGAGTCTGGTAGGGAACCAAGTAAAAGCAAATCTTGAATTTTTTAATCAAACTTGATGCCAATAGCAAATAATTGGTTCATGATCCCCTGAAAATTATTCAGGCGATCTGTCATTGGAGATTCATCATGATATTTTAAACTTAGCATCTGCTTTAGCAAGAACATCTTATTATTTCCACTCTTCCGAGCATACAATCTTTCAATATGATCCCATAGGATTCAAGCATGTGTTTCTCCCTAAATATGGTTTAACACATTATCGTCAACCCATTGCCTAATAAATCCACAAACCTGATTCCATAGGATTCAAGCATGTGTTTCTCCCTAAACCTGATCTTTCATTCTCCCATTCCAAATGGTATGATTAACACCATTCAAAGTAACCATTCAATTTGTGTTGGCTTCCATCTTTTTCCGCAAAATATATAGCTATTGCAAATCAAAGTAAATATTTTCTTGATGTGGAAGTTCAGACTCCGCTGCAACCACACAGCATACTCAGATAAAATATTGGCTCTGATACCAATTTGTTGGAAAAATACGGACTAACACAAAAAATATATGGTAAAAAATAATGAAAATAAAATGGGAAAATAATGACACCAAGAATTTACGTGGAAACCCTTTTAAATAAGGAAAAAATTACGGGTCAAGAGGAGCAAAAGATATCACTATAGCAAGAAATTTTTATATTGTGTAGTCACGAATATAATATTCAAAGTGACTACGACACACTCAAAAGGAATAACACTCTTTTGATTTACCACCTTACTAAAATATCGTTCGCACTCTATTTTTCTTATTTAGTCTATGGAATACCTCACTTTGCTCTCAAATATTTTTTTTCTCTCTATCTTGGTGTGTTCTACAAATGAGAAAGAATTCTCTATTTATAGGAAGAGAAAACCATGTCTATGTCACTAATGACATAGGCAAATGCAGCAAATTTCAAAAGGTTGCAATCTTACCAATTTGCCAACCACGAATTTTATCATTTTTTTCAACTCTTGCCGCAATTTGTTTTTCAACATTTGCTTCCTCAACTTCCTTTTAGTTTATCTATAATTGATATGGAGCCTACAAAATTCATTCTTTTGTAGAAATTGTGGATGTCAAGTGTGTGGATAGTGTATAGAGTTGCCAATTAAGTATGTGGTATTAGTGCACAAACTTGTGCAAGGTAAATGGATGGGTTGTGTATGACATTGTTTGCCACACTCATATGGGCTATAAAAGGGCCTATTACTTCATTATGAAAGATAATCAAGAAGTGAAGTAATATATATAGTTTCTCTGCTCTCTTTCTTATTATAAAGCTTAGTAAGTTACTTTTTATTTTATAACATGTTATCAGCACGAGACTCCACCAACTCGAGCTACTCTAAATAGGTAAAAAGGGTAAGGATTTTATTTATCTAAAAATGTCTAATATTTCTAAACTTGAATTTGTTGCCTTGGATATATCGGGCAAAGGATACTCGTCATGGATACTAGACACTGAAATCCACCTGGATGCGATAGGTCCGGTAGACACCATCAAAGATAATGACCAGGCATCCAGCCAAGATCGGGCCAAAGCTATGATATTTCTTCGCCACCATCTTGACGAGGGGTTGAAAATGCAATACCTCACTATTAAAGACCCCCTTATACTGTGGAATAATTTGAAAGATAGTTATGACCACCTGAAGTTGGTCATTCTTCCACAGGCGCGTCATGATTGGTTCAATTTGAGGTTACTAGACTTTAAAAGTATAACTGAATATAATTCTTCCATGTATAGAATTACATCACAGTTAAATGTATACGGAGAAGATGTCACTTAACATGCTAAGCTTGAGAAAACATACTCCACATTTCCTGCCTCGAGTATGCTCCTGCAGCAGCAATATCGAGAAATGGGTTTTAAAAAATATTCTAAATTACTTTCACATCTTCTTATTGTTGAACAACATAATGACCTATTGATGAAAAATTATGAAAGTTGGCCCGTTGGTTCTATTCCACTCCCTGAAGTGAATCAGGCAAATTATCACCAGCGAGAAAGAGGTCGTGGCTCCGGTCGTGACCGTGGCCGTGGTCGTAAAATAAAATATAATCATGATGTTCGTCTTGCACCAAAAAATGACCAGCAATATAAAAGGAAGGGTGAAAAACAAGAAGTGATGCAAAAGAAAAATTCAGAAAGTGTATGTCATAGATGTGGAGGAATAGGGCACTGATCACGTACCTGTCGATCATCTAAGCGTCTGGTTCAGCTCTATCAGGCATCCTTGAAAAAGGGTGATAATAATCGAGAAGCAAACTTTATCTCTGAAGATAATATTGAGCCCATACATAAGATGGATAATAATGCAGAAGCAAATTTCATCTCTAAAGATAATATTGAGCCTATGCATCTGGATGTAGCTGATTTCTTTGTATTCCCTAGAGGAAAAACAATCAGTGACGAGCCTGCGATAATCGAGATAATTTTCTTTTCTGTTAGACTCTACTAGTTGGTGTGTTTATGCTTTTCTAATCCCTGTAAATATAATAGCCATGTTTAATAGTAATATTTTACATTGTTTATATCTTTTTTGAAAAAAATATGTATATGTCCCAAATTTTATGTGGATCAATAGTCGATCATGCGGATATTTGTGTAGTTGACAGTGAAACAACACATGCCATATTTAAAGATGAGAAATACTTTTCTTACTTGCTTAGGAGAAAAGCAAATGTTACTATAATTTCTGGTAATTCGAAATTGATTGAAGGCTCCGAAAGAGCTACTATATTTCTGCCTAAGGAGACAAAACTTGTTATAGAAGATGCGTTGTTCTCTTCTAAATCCCCAAGAAACTTGTTAAGTTTCAAAGATATCCGCTGAAAAGGATATCATATTGAGATACTAAATGAAATGAATATTAAATACCTTGGTATAACCAAGAATGTCAGGCCAGAAATGTGTTTTGGAAAAATTACCAACCTTATCTTCTGGCCTATATTATGTAGAAATTAGTACAATCGAAGCACATTCGATCATAAACTAGAATTTTACTGATTTAAATGTGTTTGTGCTATGGTGTGACCGAATAGGTCATCCTGGATCAATAATGATGAGACGAATCATTGAAAATTCAAATGGACATCCGTTAAAAAACCTGAAGATCCTTACAAATGATGAATTTTCATGTGTTGCTTGTTGTCAGGGCAAATTGATTACTAGGCCATCACCAATGAAGGTTAATATTAAATCCCCTTAATTTTTAAAACGTATACATGGGGATATATGTGGACCTATTCACCCATCTAGTGGGTTGTTTAGATACTTCAGGGTCCTCATAGACGCATCTTCAAGATGGTCTCATGTGTGCCTTTTCTCATCTCGCAACCTGACATTTGCGAAGTTATTAGCACAAATAATAAGATTAAGGGTGCAATTCCCAGATTTATTTTATTAAGGCCATTCGCCTTGATAATGCTGGAGAATTTACATCCCAAGCTTTTGATGATTATTGCTTATCAATTCGGATAAGAATTGACATCTTGTTGCTCATCTTGTAGTGTCATTTATTAAGTGCTTACAACTGATAGCAAGACATCTACTTATGAAAACTAAGTTGTCCACTACCGTTTGAGGTCATGCTATCTTACATGCAGCATCACTTGTTCGTCTCAGACCGACTCATTATAATAAATACCCTCTATCACAATTGGTGTTTGGTCATGAATCAAATATTGCTCATCTACGAATTTTCGGATGTGTTGTATATGTGCCAGTAGCACCACCTCAGTGCACTAAGATGTCCCCCAAAGAAGGTTAGGCACATATGTTGGGTTTGATTCACCCTCCATAATTCGCTACCTTGTACCATTGACGGGAGATTTATTCACTGCAAGATTTGCAGATTATCGATTTGATGAAACAACTATTCTGTAATTAGGGGGGAGAGAAAAAGGAACTTAAAAGTGAAATTGCATGGAAAGTCTCATCATTATCTCATTTTGATCCACGTTCCCCTATATGTGAACAGGAGTTCCAGAAGATCATCCATTTGCAGAATACAGCAAATCAAATGCCAAATGGATTTACTGATTTGAAAAGAATAACTAAGTCGCATATCCCCGCAGAAAATATGTCTATACAGGACCATCTTATAGTGTCATAGCTTCTAAATCTCATACACGCCTGAAGCGTCGAAGACCAATGGGTTCAAAGGATAAAGATCCTAGAAAAAGAAGTACGAAAAATGACACTATAAAAGAATCCCATGAAGAGATTCAAGATCTGATTAATCCTGATATTTCTGAAGAAATCAATTACCCCGAGTCTCAAGTGAATGAAGAACTATCAATAAGTTCTTCGGATAATGGGATAAAGTTGAATCGATCAAAAATTATGGTGGATAATGTTTTTGCTTATAACATTGCACTCAACATTATGCAAGACAGTGAGGATCTTGAACCTCTGTCTATCGAAGAATGTCGACGAAGATGTGATTGGCCAAAATGGCAAGTGACAATTCAATCAGAATTAGACTCACTTGCTAAACGTAAGGTTTTTGGACCTGTAGTTCAAACCCCAAATGGTGTAAAACCGGTTTACTATAAATGGGTTTTTGTGCGAAAGCAAAATGAAAGAAATGAAATTGTAAGGTACAAGGCACGCCTTGTTGCATAAGGATTCTCTCAAAGACCCGGCATCGACTATGAAGAAACATATTCACCCGTTATGGATGGAATAACTTTTCGATACCTCATCGGTTTAGCTGTACATGAAAATCTTAATATACATATAATAGATGTGGTTACAGCTTATCTTTATGGTTCACTTGATAATGAAATTTATATGAAAATTCCAGAAGGACTTAAAATGCCTAAAGCATATAGTTCAAAATCTCGGAAAATGTTCTCAATCAGATTACAAAGGTCATTGTATGGTCTGAAGCAATCAGGGCGTGTGTGGTATAGTCGCCTTAGTTAGTACTTGATAAATAAAGGTTATATAAATGATGTCATTTGTACTTGTATTTTTACTAAGAAAACGGCATCAGAATTCGTTATACGTGCCATTTATGTTGATGACATAAATCTCATTGGAACCCCTGAAGTGGTTCAAAAGGCAATTGAATATCTAAAGAAAGAATTTGAGATGAAAGACCTTGGAAAGACAAAATTTTGTCCTGGTCTACAAATTGAACATTTAGCATACGGGGTCTTCATCCTTCAATATGCCTATACTGAGAAAATTTTGAAACGATTTTACACAAAGCACATCCATTAAGTACTCCAATGGTTGTTCAATCACTTGAAGCGAGTAAAGATCCGTTTCGACCTCAAGAAGAGAATGAGGAACCTCTTGGTCCTGAAGTACCTTATCTTAGTGCAATTGGTGCACTTATGTATCTTACTAATGCTACAAAACCTGGCATAGCATTTTCTGTTAATTTATTAGAAAGATATAGTTTTTGCCCTACACGAAGACATTGGAATGGAGTTAAACATATATTGCGATATCTAAAGAGGACTAGTGATATGGGTTTGTTTTATACTAACAAAGATAGTGCAGATCTTGTTGGTCATGCAGATGCAGGTTATTTATCTAACCCACATAAATCTCAATCTCAAACAGGCTATCTGTTCACATATGGAGGTACTGCTATATCATGGCGATCTACGAAGCAGTCCATTGTCGCTACTTCTACAAATCATGTTGAGATAATAACCTATTCATGAAGCAAGTAGAGAATGTGTATGGTTGAGATCAATGACACATTTCATCAAAGAAAGATATGGTTTGAAGTGTGATGTCAAGGTACCCACAGTGGTCTTTGAAGACAATGTTGCATGCATATCTCAATTAAGAGGAGGCTTCATTAAAGGAGATAGAACGAAGCACATTTCACCAAAATTATTCTTCACACATGATCTCCAGAGGAATGGTGATATTGATGTACAATAAATTCGTTCAAGTGATAATCTATTAGATTTATTCACCAAATCTTTACCAGCCTCAACGCTTGAGAAAATGGTACACAAAATTGGAATGCGAAGACTTAAGAATATAAACCATGGTCTTCATCAGGGGGAGTAGAATAAGCGTAGTACTATTTTTTTCCTTAGTCTAGATTTTGTTCCATTGGATTTTCCTAGCAAGGTTTTTAATGAAGTAGCAATCAAATGCGTATTGAAAGATATATGTACTCTTTTCCTTCACTAAGGTTTCTTTAGTTAGATTTTATTTGGACATCGAAGGGGGGGAGTGTCTTGGAAATTGTGGATGACAAGCGTGTGGATAGTGTATGGAGTTGCCAATTAAGTATGTGGTATTAGTGCACGAACTTGTGCAATGCAAATGGATGGCTTGTGTATGCCATTGTTTGCCACATTCATTATGCCATTGTTTGCCACAGTTTCTCTGCTCTCTTTCTTATTATAGAGCTTAGTTAGTTACTTTTTATTTTATAACACATTTGTAGTTGTTATCGCCATTTACTGAATTCAATAGTCCTTCATTGTTGCTTCATTTCTTTGGCAATTTAACACACATTACGCATAACAATTAACAAAGGGATGGACGCATAATACGAATGAAAAGAAGTTTAACATTGCTGGATAAATAAACAGCCATACTTGTAAAACGGTTCAGTTTACATCATGTTTATCCAATAAGCATACCCTTCGAGTGGGGGAGGGGGAGGGGGAGGGGGTGGGGGTGGAATATTTAAAGTTGGTGCATTCACTCAACTAACTTGAAAATGAACTTTACTAGGAGCCACGGAAATGTTGCAATACATTATACATGCACTGCTTATAGGCATGACCTACGTTCCCCTCTACAGGTCTATATTTCAAATTCATCTTGTTTCCCAGTTGTAGGAACATTGAGTACACACTGCTTACATGCGTGACCTTGAAACTGAAGACGTAGAAGAAGGTGCACTCTGCAGCACAAGAAATGATATACCAATCAGTACTGATTTTAACATATGCACGGAACAATATGACAAGCAATCTGAGTTAAAATGAATGCAACTGACAGCAGTCAGCGGCAACGTTTTGTCCCAGATTGACCACATATCGATGATGTTGACAGATAGGCACAGTGCAACAATTACATCATCATGTCCTTTCCCTAGTCCATTATCCCTTCAAAACATGACTTAACACCCCTTTTTTTGTTTGGTTTGGCAACAGTGGGAGCTCAGAACTGGTGACTACTAACTAGCTATTGACACTTACGGTAATCAATTATTGAAATTTCAACTGTATATGCATATTGATTATCAAAATTAATAGACAGAATGAACAAAGTTGAAGCTAAGATACAGTGGACAGCTTGAAAGATCTTAAAATGCATAATGGTAATGAGTCAAGTTCTTACCAAGGGGATGCCCTTTGTTGCTCTCTCTTCCAAGAACCTTGAGGGCTTGAAGAAATTACCATATAGGTCTGACCAATTCTTAAGACTTCTATAGATATGTGCAGCACCGACAGTGTCAGCCCAGAAAACAATACCACCTCTGCCAAAAACAGCATCATTGTCAAAATCACTTTGTAGATGTTTAAAATTTTAATAGAGATAATATTACCAAATACGAAATGTTAGGACAGGGGTTTAAAATATAAGGTCATGATTTCTCATCCTTAGGTTTCGGGAGTTGAGGAAATATAGCGGTAGCTGTTTTAGTTTAAGACTCTTCCCAATCCTTTCGTTCTTTCCACTCTACCTCCTTTTCCTTTTCTTTTAGAGTAATTATCTTCATGTCTTTTGGTTAATAGTTCTATCTTGAGGATGCACAAGCACTCTCATCTTATTGAAAGCTTTCTAAAGATTTCATGTTTAGCTCCCATTGTCCACACATCTGAATCAGTAGTAATTCGCCCATGAAAGCATGACCCGCCTAACCCAGTCTGGCCCGCCCATTTATTAATTCATTCCATTTTGACTTGCTCAATTCAGCAATCTAAAAGTTGGGCTAATATAGCTAAAACTGACCCATGAGAAATCTAAGCAAAATATTTGTAAGACGACATTTTTCTTTATTGATATGTTGTATATATCCATAATAAACAAAAATATTTATTAAGCACTTAAACAAAGTATAAAAAACAAAACAAAGAAACTAAAAATATAGTAAGAATTGTCGAGCTGGGTTATGATACGTTTCTTAACCATTTCAGCCCAAGTAACTTTTGGAAGGATCATTGACCAACCCACTTGTTATCTCAGCTCATTTTGACCCCCCAAATTTAGCCCAACTCGCCCATTTGACATCCCTAGTAGTAACTAGTAATCACTTGGAACAAGTTTCAAGACGTAATTTGACTTTAATATGGAGGGTGACTCTAATACGGAGGGTAACAAATTAGTGTTGATTTCCAGAATAGCTTAGACAAACTAACCGGTAAGATGGAAAACTCATTCCAAGGACAGATGTGACATCAAGGTCAGAGGCTCGGACTACTATCCCTTCATCCAAAACACGACATGCCTCATTCACAACTGGAAAGAGTATCATCTCAACAATTTCTTGGTCAGTGACAGATATTGGCTGCGAGAAAATTCACAAAAAAGACAAACACAGGTTATTCTCATTAAGTTAGAACTCAACAGGCCCCTCTGAACAAATAGTCAATTCCTGCATCTTTAAACCCATTTTACTTGGATAGAGATTTTTCCTTTGCAAGTGTTTTTCTTAGATAGAGATACCTTTCCTCCAGGCATTACGTTGGCGAGCCTTCTTGATTCCTCAATAATTGGAAGCACAGTAAAATCGGGTCTTGGCTTACTTCCCTTCTCATAAATATAGTAGCCTTTTCTGTTGTTTTTACCTGCAAAACCAGTATCAATGGTGAAAAGCAAGACACTGAAGCAACAACACAAAGGATACAGACTTGCAACATTACCATTTCTGCCACTTTTTATAAGAAGGTCGATCAACGGAGACTTAAAAGTGCGATCAGAAAAAGCTGAACGAAATTCTTTCCCTACAGCAACAGCCACTCCATATCCTGTTAAATCCTGAAGCCTGCAAGATGCTTAAGCAATTATTTTCATACCAAACGGACATAGCTATGGATAGGAGTACAAAACATGCCATTTGAGCCAACAAACACCTTAATATAGCAACTAACAAAGAAGATGACTGTTTCCCTCTGCGTTCCTTACAAATTTCTAAGCAAAGAAATGCAGTATATTATAACAATCATCAAAGTCCAACTAAACTAAAGGGACAGGAGGCGTGCACCTATTCAATTTCTCAACCTATAATATATAACAGAAGGCAACTGCCACGCTCTCTAATTTTTCTTGTGTACTGTGATAGCATGGGAAGAACCACTTGTTGACATGCCCAGCTTTTTTCAAAAAACTGTGCCGCCAGGACCAGTTTGTGTTTACCTCAACTAATTCCACTAGGTAACTGCTACCTCACCGGCATAGATGCTTGAACAGATGGAAATAAATCACCAAGTGTTTTTTTTCTCCGCTGGGATTTGAACCTGAGAACCATGATTCTCAACCCACTTCTATGACCACCAGGCCACACTCTTGGGTGCTTTTAAATCAATCGGTAAAAGCCTCTTAACAAGTCAAGAAACATGACACTCCCTTTTGATGTATAGAAAACAAGATCTGAACAAGATTTTCACTGATATTTTCTGTCTGTGGATGCATTTAGAAATTTGTATCATTGAAATATAATATTCCCTTCATTCCATGTTGTATGCTGGTGTTTGACCAAGTACAGAGTTTAAGAAAGAAAGAAGACTTCTGGCACATAAGCTATATGAATATTACCTACCAAAAATATCTTAAAATCTTGTGATATCCGTCATGCCACATCATTCTTATCAGAGCATGACATTAAAGGTAAGATGGGAATGTGCATATTAAAGCGTTTCCAAATATAGAAAGATGTCAATGAATTAAACAAACCAAAAGGATGGAGTGTTACATAGAATGGAACACAAGGACTAGTCATCTTAAAGCTGTTATAAGCTAAAGAAATGAAAAAGAATTGCATCAGCAGAGATCAGCTACCCAGTTTCGTTTTGATATGTTTTCTCTTGTATGAAATGAAAATGCAGCTACATATGATTATTTAGTAAGGAAGAGAATTACTGGAAGGGACCCATAGGGAGACCAAAGCTAGCAATTTGCGTGTCAATCCTGAAGACATCCACTCCTAGATTAACCAGAATATGTGCACCCTGGGAGTAGGGAAAGAAGGTTCTATTGACAGCAAAACCAGTACAATTTCCCACCACAACAGGTACTTTTTTAATTGCCTTTCCAACAGCCATAAGGTCAAGAATTGCTTGGGCAGATGTCTTCTCTGTTCGTACTATCTCCAGCAAAGGCATAATGTGAGCAGGACTGACAACAACAAAAACCAAGTTAGCAATTGGAACAGGAAAAGATGCTGTTGTAGTAAATTAGTAACTGCCTGCATTTATATCTCAAAGATTTGTTACATAACTTGAAGATTACCCTCTTCTAGCAGAATCATTACGTTGCTATTCATTTATCTGTATTCAGATCCAATAATATGCTTCCTAGATGTCAGTGTAATTTAGCTTTTACTTCTAAAAATCCCATGTTCCACATCCACTAAGCGCAAAAGATAAAGAGGAATTGAAGTATAAGATACATGAAAAACAATCTTGTCCCTCGAAGCTAGTCTCACGAGCAAGTATTCAATATCGCATTTTGTTTCACATTGTTATATTTCTATTTTTGAAATTGCACGTTTACCCTTCTCTTTTAGTGGTCATATTTCCCAGATTAGTCACAACTATACAAAACTTTGCCATACATTACTTCATACCTGAAAAAGTGGGCCCCGATAATCCGATCCTTGGATGTGGTGTTTTCTCCAATAATGTTGAGGTCGATAGTAGATGTGTTAGTTGCCAAAATACAATGTGGAGGGCATACCTTCTCAATCTCGCTAAATATTTTCTGTTTTAGTGGAACATTTTCAATAACAGCCTGCAAACAAGATGAGAGTGAGACCACCAGAATTACAACAAATCAAGAATCAAAATTCTGATCATCCCCATTGTTGCAATAGTAGGTGTTAAATAGTTGTACTGTGTCCCCCAAATTGGTAAATATGTATTATGTATCGTGTAAAGTTTGTATATAAATCAGACTCGGTATAAGACAATTATTTTACTCATCTGAATGATATTTTTCATGAGTCTTCATTTCTTAGATGGCATTAGAGCAGTGGTGAGAAAATACTGTGGTGCAATGTACATGCAAGTAATTTTCCGGCGGAATAAGTATGTGTTTGCTCAAAGTGCATTTTCTATCAGTATTGTGCAAAAACAACAACACAAGATTCCTCAGAGAAAACCCCAGAAAACTGCTCCGACAGATCCACCGTCACGCATTCTTACGAGCCACCTGAAGCTGCGGTGTCGGCGACATGTCAGACCATGCATTGGTGTGTGAAATCCTCTTTGACCTAAGCAGATTGGTAACTTGGAGATCTCCTAGCTGTCAGGACCAAAATATCCCTTTTTGGCTGGTTTCTGATCACCCAAACCCTAATCTGTCAACTCCAGTCAGCTTTTCCAGCGAGTTTTCAGATTTTCCCAGCCACGGTCATGTTTTCCAGCAGTCTTCCAGAAAAGCTATTGCTCATTGGAACTCGGCTGACCTTTTAGAGCTCTCTTCACTAATTTCAGATTATCTTCGGGTGACTTTCTGGACAACCTCTGTCAGCCATCAACTTTTCTGTCACTTTCTTCTCAGTTATATTTTGTGATTATTTGCTTAGAACTCTCATCAATCCAACCATGCCTTTCGGGATTGATGTGTTTAGTTCAAGAAATATGAAAGTTGGAAAGTAAGTCCAATGATTACTTCAAAACCCTTAATGGGAAGTTCAAACTATTCAGCTTGAGCTTTCTCAATTGAATTGTGGTCACGGGTCAAGGTGTTCAAGATTACTTAATAAAAAAGGCTAGTGAGAGAAAAACAAAGGCTCGAGCACGGTGGGAAAATATTGACGCTCTACTATGTAGTCTCTTGTGGCAATCTATTGATGGCCTTGTTCGTCCATTCCAAACATGTTGTTCAATTTGAGAAGAGACTTGCACTTTATATACTAATGACATGTCTCATTTTTATGATGTGATATCTTGGATGCACTTAAAAGAAACGGGAATCAGATACATCTACTTAATTGGGACAGGTATAGATTGCTAGTGTTGACAAAAACAGGAGCAACGACAAAATATGTTTCTAGTTCTTACACTTGTTGGACTTCCTAATGACCTTGATTCCGTGCGCAACTAGATTTTGGCTAGTCCTACTGTTTCTACATGAACTATTTTTCTGATTTCTCCTTTCTCCATCACCCGATCACAATGATCTCATCACCAACCATTGCCTCCTCTCTATTCTCGCATCTCAAACAATGAAAAATTGAACATCTCAGATTATGGAGAATCGACGGGGAGGAGGTCGTTTTGCAAGATCTCAACTCAAGTGCGGTTAGTGTAATAAGCATGGGCACACACCTGAAGTATGCTATTCTTTGCACGGTTGACCACCCAAAAATACTTATGTTTTATTTATCTGAAGAAAGATATAATGAATTCTTTTAAGTATTGAGCTAGTATGCAGACATCTCCACAAGTAGCCTCTATTGTTCAGACTAATACCTTTTTTGCTGATAATTTTGTTTCTTATTTCACGCTCCAATACTCTTGAGGTCATGAACTCGTCCCTTTTCTGATGATAAGTCACTTTTGTCAAATATCAGCTATTCAAACTCTTCCCGTTGTTAATTTAGTCAATGGGTTCCAAGCAAAAACAAAAGAAAATGGACAAGCCAATCCCATATCCTCGGTCATTCTAAATTATATTTTTTTTACATTTTTGGATGTCCTTAAGACTTGCATTTGTTAGCCATTTGATTCTACCCTCTTTTTAATGACCTTTTATTGTGTACATGTGTGTGCGTGTATAGAGACTAATAATTATAAGCATGAATGAAAACTTGAAAAAAAAAATTACGATAAAGTGAAATATCAGTTGTTTGTGTTGCCTCTTCAAAAGAGGCTCAGTGACAAGGAAAAGTATGTATTAGAACCTTGATGACAACACTGAAGCACACATTAAGTGAGGCGAAGTGCTCAACATGTTTTGAGCTTTGCTTCAAGGCTTATGCGCAACCTTGAAAGCTCTGCATTAGATAGTTATACTGAGTGTCCCACTTTGGTAGATAGGTATTATGTATTCTGTAAAGTCTGTATATAAATAGGGCTCAATACTTTTATGTATTTGAATACTAATATTTTTCCTGAGTCTTTATTTCTCATACTAGAGTGTTCAAGAAGCCGCGTGAAGAGAAATGAGAAAAAGAGGAAAAAGATTTTGAACATTTAACAGCAAAACATAAGTTCAGCAGCTCACCTCTATGACCATATCCACATCATTAAAATCTGAATAATCCAGTGCACCTTTAACCATTGAAAGGGCTTTATCTGCTTTATCCTGTGGCAATTTTTTTCTAGCTACCAGTCCGCTGACATTTGCTGTAATATAAGATACATCCCCATAAGTTTCTACACATAAAGACCACTAAGGGACTGTCAAGAATAACAGGCATCATTGACTAAATGACTAGAGGTATGTAATTTAACTGTCATAAAAAAAGTGTAACGACAACCTTCAATAGCTTTCATCCCCTTCTGAAGAAACTCAGAATTAATTTCCTTAAGTATAACAATTGTGTTGCTAAGGGAAAGGGCTGTAGCTATGCCTGAACCCATTAAACCTCCACCTATTACAGCAACTTTCTTGACTGTCCTAGGTTTGAGGCCAATATCAGTGACATTAGGTACCTGGTCAGTTATGAAACCAAAGGTCATCACGCAAGAAGAATAGATTGACTCAGAGGGAATGCAGACATCTAAGTACATATTTCAAAAAGTCAAAAGTTGGGAGGGGATCAAAAGCTATAAGAATACAAACTTAATGAAAATGGTATAAAATATAAACTAGTACCTGTACAAGTTCATTACATGAAACAGATCCACAGAATCTATGTCACCATAGGAAATTTTACTGATAACAAACTTTACACACATCAAGAAAATCCATTCCAACATCAAATCTCAAGAAGAATAAACCAAACTAAATCAGCAAAAGAAAAGGATCAACGAGCTATAGCTTAATCACATGTGTAATCATTCTTTATAGAGACTTTTTATGTAAGCAGATAGTTTTGTATGTCAGGGCTAATGCATTAATCTCTTGAATATGGAATTACTGATACATAATTTTAAAAAAATTGATAATCTGCAATCAAGAATCCAGTTTAATAATAAACAGTAGTTTCAAGAAAATGAGTCAAAGCTAAAGCAGCTAACTAGAGGATTGGTAAGACTGAGAGGGTGCATAAGTTGTAGTCATCCCAGTAATTTCCTATTCATTCTTGCCTGCTCAAATAAAGATGCTTACAAGGAACTCCAAGCTTCATGCAAGCATCACAGATCACATAGTGCAGATTCATACCCTTCACGGTTCAGGATTTACTGTAACATACCTTCGATGTTGCCCGTTGGGAAAAAAATATATGAACAAGACCCTTTGATGTATCTGACAATACAAGGTCCTTGAATACTTTAGCTTCCTGCAAAACATTCAAAAAGAGTTGTTATGCCATCTTGAGAGAAGGTGTTTACAACACAAAGATATTGTTGACTGGGAAAAAATACCTTGAGAACCCCATTATATCCTCCATGGATGATGCCTTCTTCAATTACCTCAATGCACGCCAAGTGCTGAGGCATATTCTTAGCTGTCTGTTTCACTTGTTCCCTAGCCACCTTCAGTATTTCATGCGTTTCTGAAAGGGAACCAATTTTGTCTGTCTTGTGAAGGGAACGCATCCAAGGCTTGCGCCTTTCTGCAATATCAAGTGCCCACTGTCTAGATACTTTTAACAACTCTGATGAAGGGACAATGGCATCAACGAGACCAAGCTTCTTCCCTTCCTCTGACATTATTGGTTTAGATGTCTGCGAAAATTGTTTGCAATATATAAGGCCATTACGATGATTCACTTGATTGATTTACAAAATTTAAGTAAGAACAGAAACAATCTGATACATTGAGCACATAATGGAAACTAAATAGAGGTCATCGTCAGGATGAGCATTTAAACTTTAGAACACAGAGATCAGCAAACGATCAGAAGTTGAACAATGCTCACATCTAAGAAGGACATTACATCATAATTTTGCTCCATTTTGTTTAGGAGTTGTCATAACAAAGAGATCTCCAATCACAATATAGTGACAAGAATAACTGTAAACAGTTCTATTAACATGGTCCAAGCAGGACATGCATTGATCCCCAACAGTTAATTTGGAAATGAATTGATAGATCAAATAAACTAGCCTGGGAATCTAACAGAGTTTAAAATCAGGGGGAAAAAAGTCACAAGTTCCAGTTTGTTTACTGAAAAGAAGATAAATGACTTACCATCATAAGTTCAACAGCTTTAGACAACCCTATAAGCCTCGGAAGACGCTGTGTACCTTAAGAAGAAATATTTTCTCTATGCTTAGTTAGTAGGTAAAGGAAGAGAATTCAAAACCTACACTCAAGTGCGACAAGCATTATGTGGCAGAGTTACCTCCAAATCCAGGCATGACTCCAAGACTGAGCTCTGGCAACCCCAGTTGTGCTCGTGGTGCAGCAATTCGTGCATGGCATGCCTGCAGAAAGCATACACTACTTAATTGGCTCGCCAAGAAATAGATACAAAGATGGGACAAGTTTATAGAGATCACAAACCAATGCCAATTCTAAGCCACCTCCGAGTGCAAGTCCTTCTATGGCAGCAACTGCAGGCTTTTTACCATCTAAACTTACAAAAATAACAGGATTGAGAGATTTGTAAATGAAAATGGACTATAGAATGATACAGAGAAGCACCAGGAGAAAAAAGAGCTGTATAATGGATCTGAAATTGTGATTTAAACAGTGTCAACTACCTTCCATCGTGTTAACCACAAGATCAACAGAAACATCAGGCATTTGAGATATATCCCCTGCAACAATCCAATTACATTTTTCAACAAGGATGTATTCACTGAGACACAACATGAAATGTACAAAGATGAAACCAAAGTAATCCTACCAGTCGCATGAACCTTCTGAAAAACATTGATATCAAAACCACCAGAAAATCTCCCACCATTTCCTGCATAAAATACAAAGAACATAAACATTAGATGCAAGGGAAGACTCAACTGATAATTACGCAAAACACATATACGTCTCAATGAATACTAGAACTCCAATATGATTCATCAAATTATAACTATATTTTTAACTAATTACCAACCTCCTTTATTTAGGCTGGCCTTGGACCAGCTATGCAAAACTCGCCACATGCGTAGTTAAGGAAAACACCGGAAGTACCAAATAATTGAACTTGAAAAAATCCATAAAGCAACATATCACTAACAGTTCATGAACAAGTCCCGTAGAAAGTTAAATTTATTTTATAGTTGAAAACAATTGCCGGAGGTATGTATATGCTATAGACATGCTTAAATTAGTATAAAATGGGTACAGGTTTGTCATAAAACTCACTAAATTACGAAGAACTAATTAGTGGGCAGAATTGAGAGAACTGACCAGTCAAAACAATAGCTTTAACATCGTTTCTCATCGTCGCTTCAGTCCACTTCTCCTTCAATCCAGCGATAACTGAAACCACCACAATCAAAATCCAATCCAAACACATGAATTGAAATTGGTAGAGAAACGAATAAGCTTACTTGGAATAGCTAAAGCATTGACCGGAGGATTAAAAATGGTGATGACGGCGACGCCGTCGGTTCCCACCTCCATCGTCACCTTAACAGGAGCCATTTTCTACTTCCTTGATTCGAAAAAATTGAGTATTTTGGCGATCGAGGAGAAAGAGAAAAAGAAAAAGGGCTTAAATAAGGAAGATTGGTAGTGGTGAATTTATGTATTGATTGAGCCTACTATTTAATGGTGAGGTGAGTGGGTGTTTTTCGTGGGCAAGGAAAAGTTGCATGTGTTGGAAAGTAATTAAAGAGCAATTTCCCAATACCAACTTTACAAGACTAGATTTTTCATGAGTGGCCGCTTTGAATTCATTTTCCACCTTTTTTTTTTCCTCCGTCCAATAAAAGAGGTTCACTATATTAAAAATAGTTGTCTAACAATATTTGTTCAATTTAAAAGATTCAGAGATAATTTATTTTTTATGTCTATTTTACCCTTATTATTAAATACTCCCAATCTATTAGCTAACACATTTCTCAAAGTATTAAATTTAATAAAGTCAAAGGATAAAATATTAATATTACCCCTATTATTTATTGTTTCTTAAAGGGTGTGTCAAGTCAATAGTGAACAACTATTGTTAGACAGAGAGAGTATACAAATTTTAATTTTGCTTCCTTTTTTTCCAAAAGATCAGTATTTTCAACCTCAACAGGTCATATATTCAAATTTTAAGCTAGAAAATCGACTTTCAAAAGTCGCTAGAATTAAATTTTAAAAAATTGAGAATCGATTTGCTAAGATCGATTCTACATATAATTAATAAAAGAAAAATGTATATGAACCTTCTTCTAAAGGTTAGTGAATCTTGATATAAAAAAATTAATTGATAAGCCACAAAATTCGGCTTAAATAATATTGGACCGGCCTCTTGAGATCGATTTGATATTTCGAATAAGGTTATTTTTGATCTACGATTTGAAGTCAAGTTTTTGTGATAACTGACTTTGGAGGTTTATTTTGCCTTTTATTAGTATTGTAAACTTCATATTTAAAGCTGTATTGACCACCATTAAAAAGTTTCAAAGCGTGGATTTTGAAAATCAATTTTGTGAAATTGTTATTTGTTAAAAATTGGTGTTATTGTAAACTATTTAAAATAAAATTTTGAAGTGTTTATGTCAATTTTAAGGTATTTTGACGAAGATTAAAGTTGATTTTAGCTGGAATTTCATATTGAAACTCAAAAACGAAAAAGATCAATAATTTTTTTTGTTATTTGTATGTCCAATGTATCAGTTGACATACACACGACACACAAATACATGCAACAACATAATTGTATATTTTTTGTATGCCAATTGTATGTTTACCAGATTGTATTTTTTTAAATTTTTTTTACAAAATTGTATGCATTTTGTGTTACATTTTGAAAAACATATTTTCCCGCTAAACCAATTAATTAGGCCCCTATTTTTGCATCTTTAGGTGAAAGTTTCTAAGAAAATTCATAAAACATTAGACCCATTAAAAGAGAAGTGATATATATAAAAGACTTTTATCATGTCCAAAATTTAAATTTGATACCTTAAATTAAAAATAAAGGAACCTTATTTATCTCATCGCAAATCTTGATAACATAATAGGTATGAGTAATTGAATATTGAACAATCATATATATATATATATATATATATATATATATATATATATATATAAAGGAGAAACATAGATAAGGTGATGTGACACCTCTCTATGGCCTCCATTTCAATTTATCTTTTTTGGACATTTTTTAATTTTTCTCCTCATTTTTAATATAATTATTATTTGTATATAATTAATGTTTTGTTGTAAATATATTATATTAATATGGATCTCCATAACTTCAAGATATAATTTCACCATTATGTGTAATAATGCTCACACCTCCACCATCTCCTTATTTATCTTCCACACCCTTTAATCTTCCCCACATTCTCAATAATTAATATCATGTTTATTGCTATCTTTTTGTATGCCTCTTATAACAATATAAATAGAGGTCTTGAGGATGTGTTATGCACTTGAAAATTTTAAAAACACTTGAATATACTTGGAAGAATAAGAAAATTCTCTCTTGTCTCTCTATATTTCTTTTCTATTTTCTCACTTATATTATTACTCTTTTTAGTTTTGTTTTACTACATCTTTTCATTCTTGAAAAGTTAAAATGTTATATCTAATTGTATTTACCTTCACAAAAATAAATATATTGATACTTGTATGCCTATCTTAAGAATTTCAAATCTAATTGGAGAAGTATTACTTTTGATATATTTTATCTTCTTTATATATTTTTTCATAATATTTATTTTTAGATTAATTTCATTCCAATATTCATTGATCTCTTTGTATAATAATCAAACATTGAGATTTGACGTATATCATATTCGTTCTAAGGAATAAAATTCTTCAAATAAATCAAAAATATCATACAAACGGAAGTTCAATTGTTATGTATTTTTAGCTTTAGTATAGTATAAACAAAAAATACCATGTAGTGACAAAAAGAGAAATTAAGTTGTTATGCATTTTTAGCTTTAATATAATATATAATTGTAAAAGTAATTTATTTTTATTTTTTATACATCATATATTATTAGATCTTTGTTTAAAATATCTTTATTGTGATGTCCTTTTTGTTTTTGCGAATACAATTCATTCACATATATCGGAATAATAGTCTTACAAATTAATGCATTGAACATTTCAATCAAGTTTAATATTTTAATGAATGAAAATTCTCAATTAAATTCTTAAAAATTAGATGATATGATCACAAAAAATATCCAAAAGAAAAAATACTTGAAATATCTACCTATAGATTTTTTATCGTTTGCCTGCAAATAATTTCCTTAATTCAATATAGTACATTTTCACTGAAAGACAAGTGCTAAAGAAAATTAATTATTAGAAATAAAAAGATATATAGGAATTGTTAGAAAGAAGAAGAAACAAAGAGTTTTCTTAGTTCGTGGTATTTAAGTATGATTATAAGAATTGTTAGAATAGTTATATTTTATAAGACTTAAATGTTTTTTCATTGCTCCATACTCATTAAGATATGTAATGTTTCTATTGCCCGTTAGCCTTTTCTATAAATTCTCAAATAGATTGAACATATTATTTTCTTTTTAGTATTACTTTGTGCATTTATGAATCTTGAAAACTTAAAAAACTTCATAACTTGATTAAAAAAAAATTAAATACCATTATATTTGTACATGCTCATCATATGAATATCAACATTTCACAAAAGTTTTTATTTAATAGAAAAACAGATGGAAGTTATTTTTGTGTTTATATTCTTTCTTTTTTTAATGATACAATGAGATGTGTTTTAAAGAAATTTTCTGATATCATGTTTTCATTTAATTATTTCTTGAGTAGCAAAGACTAATTAAATAAATAGATAACTTAGTGAAGAAATATATAGTCAAAAGTTTACTAACAAGCTATTTTTATACATATTTTTTCATATTTACTTAAAAAAAAGTATAGATAATGTTTTATGTAACTTTTGGTTTAGAATTTAAAAACTTAAGTTTTGAAAAAGACTTTTATGTATATTATTATTTCTTCTATTTAGATTATACGTTTGAAAGAAATATTGAAAATAAAATTGATTATATTTTTTGATGATTTTAATATTCGAGTATTAGTAAGAAATAAAAAATAAATCATGAATTTGGTGGGCATTTGACCATATATAATTAGAAATTAAATATTTTTCATCTTACTAGAATTTTTTAAAATCAAAGTTGTGTTTTGTTATATTTTTTTCACAAATGAGATAAATTTTATTTGAAATTCTAAACATGGAGATTTAATTTAAATTTTTCATAGTCAAATTTTTAAATAAAGTAAAAATTATTTCATAAAAAAGACGGGTGATATAGTTTATTTCTCCGCGCAAAGCGCGGATCAATTCACTAGTAATCTCAATAAATAAAAAAGAAGCAGATGAGCAACATAACAACATAGTATTGGTTGTTAAAACTTTGGCTAATATTTTATTTTTAAAAGAGACTTGACTTCCTAAAGAAAACAAATATAGTTGACCACTAGTTTCTTTGCACTTTCAACACCGCCCTGAGTTGAATTTGACTTGAATCAAAGTGTGAGTGTTAAAACTTTGGCTAATATTTAATTTTTAAAAGAGACTTGACTTCCTAAAGAAAACAAATATAGTCGACCACTAGTTTCTTTGCACTTTCAACACCGCCCAGAGTTGAATTTGACTTGAATCAAAGTACCTCACACAGAGGCGGACCTAGGTGGGGTTTATGGGTTAGGACGAACTCAATAGTTTTTTCCGTAGATTTTATATTTTTATGAGAAAATTAAATAAATAATATGTATATTAACTTGTGAACTCCTAACAAAATTAATTGACAATGTGAAAATACTTTCTACTTTTTAAAAAAGAAATTTAGAATCTCAAACTCCTAATATTGGCTCCACCTCTGCTCGTAAATAAAGTAAAGCAAAATAAAACATCATGGACCAGGAAAAGCAAATAAAGAACGCATATAAGTTTATGCAGGAAATTGCAGCCAAATTGTAGGGTGGCAAATAGAATACAAATGACTAGTGTTGGTTGTTAAATGTAAATCACTGTTGGTTTCAAAAGCTGACAACCAAGTTGGAACTTCTTGGTTGTTACACATTTTTAATTTAAACTTGCTTTTGTCCACAAATATTTCCAAATATATATTTTGGAAATAAACCTTGTGTGTTGGTCATATAATTTGTTATTATTTGACAAATATATTAGGCAAACATCTCAAGTTTCCAAATGCTAAAAAAAAATTAGTATTTGGGCCAAATTCTTATATTTGAATGTTTTTAAAAATTTAAAATTATCCTAAAATTTTATATTTTATAAAAACACACATCAGGGGCGGCTCAACAGATCTTGTGGCCTAAGGCAAAATCATATTAAAGGCCCTTAAACTTATTTTATAAAATTTATATACTAACAAAAAATTTATTTTCTACACAATAGATTAATCATTTAAGACAGAGAATAACAAATTTCACACAAAAAAAGAAAAGAAAGAAGAGTAAAAAAATAAAGTGGTGGATTATCGATGTTAAGCTTCAAAACTCAAATTGAAATTTTAATTTCGCTATCATCACAAATAAGAAAAAAAAAGAACATACATAACTTCATAGTTGAAGTTTTGAGCATGAATAGTATCAAAAATATATACACCTTCTTATCAAATTTCTAATCAATTCAAATGATATAACTCTTTTTAAATTATATAATTCATTCCAATAAGTAGCATTTACTGGTGAATATCTAAAATGAATAATAATAAAATTTCTAATCAATTCAAATGATATAACTCTTTTTAAATTATATAATTCATTCCAATAAGTAGCATTCACTGGTGAATATCTAAAATGAATAATAAAAACTTCATATAATATATTAAATTAAAACGAAAAGGAAACTTGTGCATGAATGCTTTTGTGTTCACGCAGTTTAAGAAAAGATTGAAAAAAAATCCATTATATTATCGATATATTTAACTTAGTTCCTATATAAAAAGGATAAAATTTAAAATTGGAAGTTAAAACAAATATATCAAATAATGAGTGAAAAGATTATGAGAATTTATGAGAATACTCTCAAGCAAATAATAATTAAAAATATACAATAAAAATATTATTTAGATAAATTATTTAATATATAATAAAATTAATAATAATAATATAAATAAATTTGGGGCCTTCAAATTTTTAGGGCCTAAGGCATCTCCAACCCTATACTCTATTTTACTCTTCAAATATAGAGTTCTCTAATTTTTTCAGACAAGCAACTCCAACACAATTCTCTATTTTACTCTCTAAAAAGAATGTTTTTCTCTCTCCTCAATATTATATTATTATTTATATTTCTATTTCATAACATTCTTTCTTTTATCAAAATAATCACTCTATATAATTTTCATGTAATATAAAATTTTATTTTATTTTCAAACTCTTTATTTAATATAAAATTAGATTTTATTCTAAATTTTTAAAAAACAATTACGAATAATTAAAAAAAGAAGTCAAAAATCACAACCGCAATCACAAGCACAATAATTCTCTAGATCATACACTATTTTTTTGAATATTGTTAAATATGAAAATGACCTACCGAATTACTAAATTATTGTTGGGATTTTTAAAATTATTATGTTCTTGTATTTAAATTATTATGTTATGTATTGTATTTTTAAATTAAAATTTTCATCTTGTCATTTAAATTTGTTCATTCTTTATAGTGAAAATTAATAATAATATCAAATTATCACTTAAAGTGACGAAAATTGAAAAAAAAAAAAATTTGAAATATTGTTAATTCGGGATGAAAGTAGTATATATATATTTTAAATGTTGTGTTACATTTAAAAAGAATTACGAATATTAGAAATTTAATTAATAGCCTTATATGAAAAATAATATATTAATTATAAAATAATATAAATAATATTAAAATAATGAAAAAGTGAAATAGAGAGGATGAATAGTAGTTCTCCGAATTTGGAGAACTACTATTCATCTAGAGAATAGAGAGCTTTTTAAAGTGTGGTTGGAGACTCAAATCTCTATTTTACTCTCTAAATATAGAGAGTAGAGAGTAAAATAGAATGGGGTTGGAGATGGTCTAAGGCAATGGCCTCACTGGCCAAGCCTTAGAGCCTCCCCTGACACACATCATTTATAGCTTTGGACTAAGGTCTCATTCGTTTTTACTTAATGGAGGTCTGAATATGAATGGTTCAGATATTATATGCGTTTGTTTTTCTATTTAAAAATCTCTTAATGGATCTTAACCATTCCGTGTTCAAATCTAATGTCAGGATCTTAATCATTCAGATATGCTTTCAGATTCAGACGTCTTAATTTTAATGAAAACAACTAAGGCCTAAATTTCAGTCCTACTTTATTGTCCAGAATTTATACATTTGTATACATAATTTATACAATTTTTATTCGAACTTGCTCTCCAAAGTCACTTTCAATTACAAATAGTAGTTTTTATACAAATCAATGATATTTTTCTTTTTTCTTTTTCTTATTAGTTGTATTCGTTGTCATGACTTTACACGGAACACGTTCAATATAACATGATATACAAACTGATGGTATTTGTAATAATTTTTAGAATTTATGGATATATAAATCATATTTTTTTAAAAGTCAAATATTTCTCTCAAAATCTATGACCAAACGCATGATGAAACTTCAACCAAAATTTCACTCAAAAATAACTTGCAAAAATATTTAGAAATTTTTGACCAAATGCTATCATCATGGTCAAAAAAGCAAAGGTGGTCTTGGTTGTTACCCAATAAGATATTATAGTTCTAATTCCTTGGAAACAAGAACGAAAAAAGTTGTTAAACCGTTGAAAGAACTTCAACAATATATATATATATATATATATATATATATATTTCTTTTGACTTTTTCTTTAACTAGAGAAGTAGGCCACGCTTCGCGCGGTCGTTAAAAATTAATTTTTTATTAATTTAATATTTATTCTATTGTCTAATCGTGTAACACCTCAGATTCAAGAAGGGGGGAAATTTCAGTTTTTCGCAGACCTGGTGCCTGCACACACGACACCACCCACAGCCCGCAGGTGAGGCGACGGTCCGTTGGTGGTGGCGTGATTGAAAAGTTAGAATTTTTTTTTTAAATGATTAGTTCCAGTACTTTGTGACGGGTCACCAGGAAGGTCTGTCATTCAATGCACGAGTCGTAGATAGGTCTCGTAGGTGAGTCCCAGACTTAGAGAGATTTTTTAGGCCAAGAGTTGGGACCTACGACCGTGGTCCATGGTCCATTGATGGACCCACGGGCCATAGGTGTGGTTCGTCGTTGGGGGTCCACAAATGGGTGGTCTCTAATCTCACCCATGACCAACCAGGACGGTCCGTGGTCTGATCAACAGACCGTGGGTCAGGCCGTGGGTGAGGTCGGCAATTATTTTCCTTAAGGGATTTTTGGTCTTTTTCTAATTATTCTATCCTAATACTATACCGTTTTACCCTTATTTAGAAGCCCTATATAAACATTTTAACCCCAAAATCTTCCAAATTAAGTCATTCTCTCAATTTCTCAAAAGAAGAACAAGTTATCCTCTCAATATTTCTATCTAGAAATTGAAGAATAAAGCTAGGGTTTTCAAGTCAAGTCTTCAATTCCACCATTGAAGTCAAGCTTTTGGCATTAAGGTATGATAGTCTTCATCCATGAAGCCCTTTCCTCCATGGAGTTCCTAAATTCTCCAAGTTTTAAAGTTAGAAAACCCCAATTAAGTTAGAGTTTTCTTCTATATTATGGGTTCATTTCAATGTTGATTTAGTTGATTATTTTATGATCTATTATGCATGAATTGAGATAATTTCATGATTTTATGATGTGTCCTCATGAACCCATACTTAACCCATGTTTTCTAGATTATGATGATTGGAAGTGGGTCTTGAACTATGAAAGAGGATTTTCTGAATATATGCATGTTCTTATGAGATTGATGAAAATGTTTTAAAGATGCTTTGAGAGTGAAGTATCAATATGATTATTGTTGTGTTGTGAAAGGACTCCTCATATACACATGAAAGCATGAATGTGAAAGGTTTTCTCACATAAAGGATTCTAAGGTTGAAAGGTCTTCTCACCTAAAATGAATTAAAGTTAAGGAATTGTTCTAATGATGAGGCAAGGGGCGATTACCCATGACCTCTATTGCAAAGATAAGAGGTGATTACCCATGTCTCATGCATGATAAGGAAAGTTAAGAATAATGAATATTCCGTGGGGGTTATGCCTAGCACCGAGTGGATAAGTGACGATTACCCATGTCCCATAAACTATGTGCCAACATAGGATGGTCTAGATAGACATTAGCTAGTGGATCCAAATAAGCTAGAAGTTCATGATTCTTACCTTGGCAAGTGAAAACACCTCTTTTCGGTGAGGGGTAGACACCAGATTCCATGTTAATAGCTCACACGGTCTT
Source organism: Solanum etuberosum (assembly GCA_029582245.1). Taxonomy (NCBI): domain Eukaryota; kingdom Viridiplantae; phylum Streptophyta; class Magnoliopsida; order Solanales; family Solanaceae; genus Solanum; species Solanum etuberosum. The sequence continues at coordinate 25,733 of JAJONR010002280.1, read as the reverse complement.
ACATGTCGATTAAAGGTAATTCTCCCACACTAATGAATCAAAGTTACTTAAGGAAGTATCTCACGAATGTTTTAAAGTTGTTAGCTTGCATTGACCTTGTTTTTATGACTTATGTTTTCTAATCCTTTTATCTCATGTTTTAACTTGGTCATGGCATATCATGAAAATGTCATTTTAGCATGATTTCACATGTTTTATGCATTGCTATCATACTTGGTACATTTTGTACTAACGCATACTCTTACCTACATTCTCCCAAATGTAGGGTCTGACGCTCCAGATTTACATTTCAGTAGCTAGGGATCTCTTAGTAGAAGTTTGAAGATTGGTGAGTCCTCATGTTCTGAGGACCAAGCCTTTATTTCATATTGTCTTTACATTTCAGTTTTGAAATTGATGTACGGGTTGCGTCCTGATTACTCTTTTGCATTAGATGGCTTTGAGACATTGTTAGACTTCCGCTTCATTTTATAAAACTCTATGTTTTGAAATTATCTTTTAAATCTTTTGATTTCTATTTTCTTGTGCAATGTATGCTAAGTGGCTTGTATAGGGCCTCTTAGGGTCTTATACGCCATGTTACACCTAGGGTCTACCTTGGGTCGTGACAAACTTGGTAATTAGAGCACAAGGTTTAGAAAGGTCCTAGGAAGTCTCATAAGCCACATCGAGTAGAGTCTTGTTCATGAGTGTGAAGCGCACCACATTTATGAATGAGAGCCTATAAGATGTTTAGGAAACTCCACTTCTTTCATTACTCTAAAGTCGTGCGATAGAGTTTAACTCTATAATGTCTCTCTCCTAATACTTATCCGATACTCTACAGGATATGGCCACTCGAATGGCATATGCTAGAAGGAATGCAGGAGAGAATGTGGAACAAGAGGCTCCTCCTCAAGCTCCTCAAGTTCAGGTCGACCCTTTGGATGAGCAAGTGACTAATGCATAGTTTAAGGCTGATTTTCAAGTGTTGGATCAAGCCATGACGGCTCAATTCAAATGGGAGGTTGCGGTCCCCGTGAACCCAAATATGGGTACGACGGGTGAGAGACTTCACTAGAATGAATCCTTCAGAGTTTATGGGTCTAAGGTTGAGGAAGACCCTCAAGAGTTCATTGATGAGGTATATAAGGTGTTGATGATCATGGGAGTGACGCCGGTAGAAAAGGAGGAATTGGCCGCTTACCAACTTAAGAGTGTTGCTCAAGTTTGGTTCAACCAATGAAATAAAGGAAGGGCAGTTGATGCGGGTCCTCTCAATTGGGAAAAGTTTAAGGTTTCTTTCCTTGATAGGTTCTTTCCCCTTGAGATGAGGGAGGTAAAGGTGCTTGAATTCATCAAACTTCGTCAAGAGAACATGAGTGTGAAAGAATATGCTTTGAAGTTCATACAATTGTCTAGATATGCTCCTACCATGGTTGCCGATCCTAGGGCAAGAATGAGTAAATTTGTTTCGGGTGTGTCTGAGATGGTGGTTAAGGAATTCCGTACCGCTATTCTTATCAATGATATGGACATTTCTCGTCTCATGGTTCATTATCAACAAATTGAAGAAGAGAAGTTTAAGGAAAGGTCTAGGGAGGCAAAGAGGACCAAAACCGGTGATGGTAATTTCTCACGCTCAAGGTCCGATAGACATAGTCGTTCCAAGTTCCGACAAAGGTTTTCTGGTCAAGGTTCCTCCAATGCTCCTCCTAAGTTAAACAAAGATAGGGTGTCTAACCCTAAGCCTGAAGGAGGGAATGGTGGTGGATCTTCATTGCCTACTTGTGCTAAGTGTGGAAAGAAGCATGAGGGTAGGTGTCTAGCGGGCTCCAATGCTTGTTTTGGTTGTGGTAAGATGGACCACACGATAATAGATTGTCCCTCAGTTGCTAAAAATGATGGAGGTAATCATCGAAGGGCTCAACCTAATCCTTCATCCGGTTCTAGTGAGAGTCAAAAGAAAAACCGATTATATGCACTTCAGACTCGTCATGAGCAAGAGGGTTCGCCCGATGTGGTTACCAGTATGTTGAAAGTTTTCCAACTTGATGTTTATGCTTTACTTGATCCCGGTGCTACCTTGTATTTTGTGACACCATATGTGGCTATGAGGTTTGATGTTCTTCCAGAAGTGTTGTTAGATCCTTTTTCTGTCTCTACTCCTGTTGGTGATTCTATTGTGGCTAAGAGGGTCTATAGGAAGTGTTCCATCTCCTTGTCCCATAGAGTCACTCCTGTTGATCTTGAAGAGCTTGATATGATAGATTTTGATGTTATCCTTGGTATGGATTGGTTGCATTCATGTTATGCTTCTATTGATTGTGAAACCCATGTAGTCAAGTTTCAGTTTCTAAATGAACCCATCCTAGAGTGGAAAGGGGAAAATTCTATGCCTAAGGGTTAGTTTGTTTCTTGTCTTCAAGCTAGAAATATGATTTCTAACGTTTGCATTTACCATATGGTTAGGGTGAGGGATATAGATTCCGAGACCCTTACTCCTGAGTCGGTCCCCATTCTAAATGAGTTTTCGGAAGTGTTTCCTGATGATTTACCTGGTGTTCCTCCCGCAAGGGAAATAAACTTCAGTATTGACCTTCTCCCAGATACTCGACCTATCTATATTCCTCCTTATCGTATAGCTCCGACAGAACATCAATTGAAAGATTTTTTGGATAAGGGTTTCATCAGACCGAGTATCTCTCCATGAGGTTCTCCAGTTTTGTTTGTTAGAAATAAAGATGGTTCTCTTCGTATGTGTATCGACTACCGGCAATTGAACAAGGTTACCATTAAGAATAAGTATCCTCTCCCAAGGATAGATGATTTGTTTGACCAACTTCAAGGAGCAAGTCACTTCTCTAAGATTGACCTTCAGTTGGGTTATCATCAATTAAGAGTAAAGGAAGATTACATTCCGAAGATGGATTTTCAAACTCGGTATGGTCATTACGAGTTTTTGGTAATGACGTTTGGTTTGACTAATGCTCCGACGACATTTATGGATTTGATGAATAGGGTGTTTAGACGATACCTTGATATGTTTGTGATCATGTTCATTGATGATATATTGATCTATTCAAGAAGTGAAGGCGAGCATACCCATCATTTGAGGATTGTGTTGCAAGTCCTCAAGGACCAACAACTCTATGTAAAGTTTAGCAAATTTTATTTTTGGCTAAGGTCCGTGGCCTTCCTTGGTCATATTGTTTCTGGTAAGGGTATTCAGGTAGATCCTAAAAAGACGGATGCGGTCAAGAGTTGGCCTAGACGTCTATCCCCTTCGAATATTAGAAGTTTCTTGGGTTTAGCTGGTTACTATAGAAGGTTTGTTGAAGGATTTTCTTCGATTGCCTCTCCATTGACGGTGTTGACCCCAAAAAAAGGCTAAGTTCGTATGGTCAGAAGCATGCGAGAAGAGTTTCCAATAATTGAAAGATAGACTTACTTCCACTCCGCTATTGAGTTTACCGGAAGGGACTGATGGATTTGATTTTTATTGTGATGCCTCAAGAATTGGGTTAGGATGTGTCCTTATGAAAAATGGGAAATTCATTGCCTATGCTTCAAGGCAATTTAAGATTCATGAAAAGAATTATCCTACCCATGATCTTGAACTAGCGGCGGTTGTATTTGCTCTTAATATTTGGAGGAACTATTTGTATGGTGTTCATGTGGATATCTTTACCGACCACAAGAGTTTGCAATAGGTGTTTAAACAGAAGGATCTAAATCTTCACCAAAGAAGGTGGCTCGAGTTACTAAAGGATTATGACATGAGCGTTCTCTATCACCCTGGTAAAGCAAATGTGGTGGCGGATGCTCTTAATCAATTATCAATGGGTAGTGTTACTCATATTGAAGAAGATAAAAAAGAGTTGGTTCGAGATGTTAACAGATTGGCCCGATTGGGTGTTTGGTTAGTTGACTCTGCTAAGGGTGATGTTATGCTTCATAATGATTCAGAATCATCTTTTGTGGCCGATGTGAAAGCCAAGCAAGGTCTGGATCCGACTTTGGTTGATTTGAAGGAAACAGTGCTTAAAAAGTCCGTAGAGGCTTTCTCCCAAGTGAGAGATGGGGTACTAAGATATCAAGATCGTTTGTATGTTCCCGATGTCGATGACTTAAGAGGGCAAATCTTATCATAGGCCCATAGTTCTCGATAATCCATTCACCCGGGATCCACTAAGATGTACCGTAACTTGCAGGAGGTCTATTGTTGGAATGGGATGAAGAAGAATATTACAGAATTTGTGGCTAAGTGTCCTAATTGTCAACAAGTGAAAGCCGAGCACCAAAAGCTGGAGATCCCAAGATATTAGCATTCCTAATTGGAAGTGGGAATAATTGAATATGGACTTCATTGTTGGCTTACCACGCACCCGGCGATAACATGATTTGATTTGGGTTATAGTGGATCGAATAACGAAATCAACTCATTTCATTCCCGTCAAAGTTTCTTATTCGGTGGAGGACTATGCTAAGTTGTACTTGAGAGAAATGGTTAGGTTGCATGGAGTGCCCTTGTCCATTATCTCCGATAGGGGTACCCAATTAACTTCTCAGTTTTGGAAATCTTTCCAAAAGGGTCTTGGTACTCGTGTTAAGCTTAGTACGACCTTTCATCCACAAACCGATGGGCAAGCGGAGCGTACAATCCGAACTTTGGAAGACATGTTGAGAGCATATGTAATTGACTTCAAGGGTAATTGGGATGATCACTTGCCTTTGATTGAGTTTGCACATAACAATATCTATCATTTAAGTGTTGGTATGGCTCCATTTGAGGCTTTATATGGTAAAAGGTGTAGATCTCCTATAGGTTGGTTTGAAGTGGGTGAATTTGCTTTGATAGGTCCCGAATCGGTACATGAGGCTATGGAGAAATTTTGGCTTATTAGAGAAAGGTTGAAAACAAATCAAATTCGACAAAAGTCCTATGCCAATGTTAGAAGAAGAGATCTTGAGTTTGAGGTAAATGATTGGGTCTACTTGAAAATTTCACCCATGAAGGGTGTAATGAGATTTGGGAAGAAAGGGAAGCTTAGTCCCCGTTATGTGGGCCCATATCAGATTTTGAGGCAAATTGGTAAGGTTGCTTATGAACTTAAATTGCCTAATGACTTGGCATCGGTTCATCCGGTTTTTCATCTCTCTTTGTTGAAAAAATGTGTTGGAGATCCGACATCTATTGTTCCTTTAGAAGGTTTGGGAGTTAAGGAGAATCTTTCTTATGAGGTAGTTCCGATTGAGATTTTAGACTGGCAAGTCAAGAAGTTGAGAAATAAAGAAGTTGCTTCCATAAAGGTTCTTTTGAGAATTCAGTTCGTTGTGGGTGCTACTTGGGAAGCCGAGGCCGATATGATGTCTCATTATCCTCATCTCTTTCCTCCTATCTCTACTCTAGCTTGAGGTATTTAGCTCCTCATGGTTTACTCTTTTGGTGTCATGTGTCTTAGATATTCCCATGATTTACTCATTTTTGCATGATTCATGAAAAGGTTAAATTTTGAGAAAATGAGTTAATTTGATTGACTTCTACATGTTTATGTGCATTTGAGTATGAGTTGCATATAGACCTCATGATATGTTTTTTTGAACATGTAGCTTGGAGTTGATGTTTCCTTCTCGAACATGTGCATTATGTGATTTCATGTGTGTTGGGCTGTTAGGTTTAAGTTCCTACCTTCCTTATGATGTCTTGAATCTTATTCGAGGATGAATGTTCCCAAGGGAGAGATAATGTAACACCTCATATTCGAGAAGGGGGGAAAATTTTCAGTTTTTCGCAGACCTGGTGCCAGCATAGACGACACCACCCATGGCCCGTAGGTGGGGCGATGGTCCGTTGGTAGTGGCATGATTAACAAGTTAGAATTTTCAAAAAAAGAGAGTAGTTCGAGTACTTTGTGACGGATCACCAGGATGGTCCGTCATTCAATGCACGAGTCGTAGATAGGTCTCGTAGGTGAGTCCCAAACTTAGAGAGATTTTTGAGGCAAAGAGTTGGGACCTACGGCCGTGGTCCACGGTCCGTCGATCGACCCACGGGCCGTAGGTGTGGTCCGTTGTTGGGGGTCCCCAAATGGGTGGTCTCTGATCTCACCCACGACAAACCACGACGGTCCGTGGTCTGACCAACGGACCGTGGGTCAGGCCACGGGTGAGATCGGCAGTTAGTTTCCTTAAGGACTTTTGGGTCTTTTCCTAATTATTCTAGCCTAATACTATGTAGTTTTACCCTTATTTAGAAGCCCTATATAAACGTTTTAACCCCAAATCTTCCAAATTAAGTCATTCTCTCAAATTCTCAAAAGAAGAATAAGTTATCCTCTCAATATTTCTCTCAAGAAGTTGAAGAAGAAAGCTAGGGTTTTCAAGTCAAGTATCCCATTCCACCATTGAAGTCAAGATTTTGGGGTTAAGGTATGATAGCCTTAATCCATGGAGCCCTTTCCTCCACGGAATTCCTAAATTCTCCAATTTATAAAGTTAGAAATCCTCAATTGAGTTAGGGTTTTCTTCTATATTATGGGTTCATTTCAATGTTGATTTAGTTGATTGTTTTATGATCTATTATGAATGAATTGAGTTAATTCCATGATGAATCTCCATGAACCCATACTTAACCCATGTTTTCTAGATTATGATGATTGGAAGTGGGTCTTGAAATATGAAAGAGGATGTTATGAATATATGCATGTTCTTATGAGATTGATGAAAATGTTTTAAAGATGCTTTGAGAGTGAAGTATCAATATGATTATTGTTGTGTTGTGAAATGAATCCTTATATACACATGAAAGCATGAATGTGAAATGTTTTCTCACATAAAGGATTCTAAGGTTGAAAGGTCTTCTCACCTAAAATGAATCAAAGTTAAGAAGCTATTCTAATGATGAGGCAAAATGGGATTACCCATGACCTCTAATGGAAAGACAAGAGGCAATTACCCATGTCTCATGCATGTTAAGGAAATTTAAGAATAATGAATATTCCGTGGGGGTTATGCCTAGCACCAAGTGGAAAAGTGGCCATTACCCATTCCTCATAAACTATGTGCTAACATAGGATGGTCTAGATAGATATTTGCTAGTGGATCCACGTAAGCTAGAAGTTCATGGTTCTTACTTTGGCAATTGAGAACACCTCTTTCCGGTGTGGGATAGACACTGGATTCCATGTTAATAGCTCACATGGTCTTACATGTCGGTTAAAGGTAATTCTCCCACACTAATGAATCAAGGTTACTTAAGGAAGTATCTCACGAATGTTTTAAAGATGTTGGCTTGCATTGACCTTGTTTTTATGACTTATGTTTTCTAAACCTTTTATCTCACGTTTTGACTTGGTCATGGCATATCATGAAAATGTCCTTTTTAGCATGATTTCACATGTTTTATGCATTGCTATCATACTTGGTACATTTTGTACCAACACATACTCTTGCCTACATTCTCCTAAATGTAGGGTCAGACGCTCCAGATTCGCATTTCAGTGGCTGGGGATCTCTTAGTAGAATTTTGATGATTGGTGAGTCCTCATGTTCCGAGGACCAAACTTTTATTTCATATTGTCTTTACAGTTTCAGTTTTGAACTTGATGTAAGGGTTACGTCCTGATTACTCTTTTGTATTAGATGGCTTTGAGACATTGTTAGACTTCTGCTTCATTTTATAAAACTTCATGTTTTGAAATTATCTTTTAAATCTCTTGATTTCTATTATCTTGTACAATGTATGCTAAGTGGCTTGTATGAGGCCTCTCGGGGTCGTATACGCCATGTTACACTTAGGGTCTACCTTAGGCCATGATAAATCGTAATATATATTATTACTTGTTTTAATAATATATGAAGATTCCTTTAAATAATGAAAAAATAAAGCTTAACAAATTTAACATCTATTAAATGAGGGAGAATATTTTTTTTTTATCAAGTAAGTTAAAATATATTTCCTAATAACAATTTTGTTTCATTTCTATTGCACATCCAATTGTCACGATCCAAAATCACAAGTCGCAATGGAACCTATGTTCCCAATCGATAGGTAAGCCAATTGTAACACCCCATAAATTTCTAACCTAAGTCCCGAATCATTCTGTAACACCTCACAACTCTACCCTTATGTCTCACCCCAACCCTAGGTGAGGCGGACAAGTACCATATCAACACATGTTTTACAAGTGACCTATGATGAGAAAGTGAACTACTATGCAAATAGATTTACTAATGAGAAGCTACATATCCAACACATGTCGACTAGCTGAACCGATACACATGACAAGTAAAACTATGAATACATATGATAGCTTTACAATGTCTACAAAGCCTCTACTGGAATCCATGACTGTACAACTATCAAAATACGCATAGTAAAGACTCGGTAAACCCCGAATCAACCTGGAGCTCACCAACAACTGCTGAGTATCATGTGCTTCTATTGGGGAGATCTACTAGTGGAGTACCTGCAACATGAATTGCAGTGTCCCCAATAAGGGACGTCAGTATGAAAGAATGTACTGAATATGTAACACATAATACAACCATATGTAAAATAAGAGCTCAAGTGAAACCAAACACAAATAAATAAGGATTAGAGACCACCTTTGCTTATACTTGTGGAATCGTGTATATTACATTATTTTCTTTTCTATACTTTATAATCTTTGTAAGGCATGTGATACAAAGGACCAGCTGATCATTGGTAGAAGAGGATGGCCCATGCTAGGCATTTCAACCTCTGGGATGCTATCCTCATAATTACATAAATTGGGATCGGCCCAAGCCAGGCTTTCTCCCCTGAGCTGCCAGCCTTCTATACCAATTAGGATCGACCCATGCTAGGCATTTGCCCCTGGGCTGCCACACATAATTATATAGATTGCTTCATTTAGTTTCTTTAATATTTGAGATTGTTTTTTTGGTGGTCATAGCATTATTCAACTGTGACAGTAAAACATAGTAGGATACATGTGAATATGGACTTAAGATAATAACAGTGACATGGGAAGCAATTGTGACACCAACATAATACTTAGTAGCTTATATGACTCAATAAGCATTTTGACATCTCAAATTGAAGCACATATCAAGTGAAAATGTTTGGCATTCAGCCAAGAGATTTGAACTCTATATGATAGCCAAATACTTACTAACTAATATCAAATACAAGGTATACATGAATGTGGAACCAAGGAAGCATGTGGGCAGATTCAACTTAGGGACGGATACATATTCCAAGTAAGTACGTACAAAATGTACAATAGAGCTAGTAGGGATCTTGTGAGGTAACATTATAGTTTAACGCAATGGGAGTGATAACCAATAAAGGGAACATATGAACATGTGAAAATATGACTTATATGATCGAGTAGACAATTGAAGCAAGTTGGCAAGATATGGGCAGATTGTATATTCCAACATATAAACATACGTACCATGTGTAATCTAGGATCATTTGGATTTATATAAGAGGAAAACGTGCCAAGGGTTAGCACTTTGACGATGAAACAAGTTTAAACCCTGCATGCTAATACTTGGTAGAGTAAGCACATACATTTAGTAATAAAATCATATTAGAGTACTCACTTTAACGCTCTAGGGAGTAGGAATGAGATAATTAGCTACATTGGTGATCTTATACTGCCAATATGGATCATTCACTACCAAGGGCACTTATAAATCTTACATTGTAATACAAATGTTGGATTCATTCCAAAGAAATAGGAAATAGAATAGCGTTACATACCTTGGATTCTGACCAACATGACTACAATGATTCAACCTTTCCTTTAAGTGTTACTCTACAATATAAGTACATAATAAAGCTAATATTAGAAGCTCATCATGTCAAAGGATTGAAAAACAGTAGCTAAAACACATGACGGGTAGTATGACTATTCAACCCCAGAATTCTTGGTGTATCACCACATCCTTCTTTTATACATCACAATAATTCTAGTCAACCATCCTATAAGGCAACCCACTCCCCCACAACAACAATACATGTAAAATATCCCATAAAGAGTCACAAAATCAATAAACCGCTAGAACAACCTCCCAAGTTAACACTCTTCTTTTCCACCTCAATGCAACTTCATATAATAATTTTATAATGTCTCCCAACTGCTTCCCACAATAATACACATTAAACAGCCTAAAACAACGCCAAAATTCATTTCAGCATAGTAGAAAGATATTTTCAATCACTACCCCATAAGCTCCAAAGAACAAGTACATCTAGAATGCTCCAATAAGCTAATAATTGGAGGTTGGAGCAGCCCCTTACCTTGGCTGTCTTAATCCATTTTCGTTTATTTACTATTCTTGTAACCTTTTCTATACCACAAAATAGAGATTAAAAGCAGTACAAGTATCACATGAGTAAGGGGAAAAGGACACGAGCTTGTAACACAAAATATTACCTTATTATTTGGGAGAGACTGACAGCACCTTGGTTGCGACCTATATCTTCACTTCCCTTGAGTAACTCTCTAATATACTAAAAACTAAGGAGGAGAGAAGGTGACTTTGTGGGCTGCTATGCAAGAAATAAGCTTAAAATACATAGAACCCTAATGGAAAATTAGGATGGCTGTTTGAAGGAGAGAGGAGTGATATTGAGAGGCTTGGGACACTTAAGATTTGGATGAGGAAAATGAGAGATTCACATCAGATTTTTAGCCTTTTAAAGGCCTCTTTTTACTGACTCTTTCTCCTCTTTATTTCCAGCCACCACTTGGCTTTAAAATTGACCAAAAATACTAAGTAGGTGATGCACCTACTTAGACATTTTAGCTACCTATTTGTGGGCTTGGATAGATTGGGCTTTGGGGGCAGACTTGAGTGTTGGGTTGGGCTGTCTATTCTTCTCTTTTTCTTTTACTTAATTTGGGCCTCAAATGGATCCATGAACATAGTCTCAATATGGTCCACTAGCCTTGACTCCATTAACTTAGCCCATATATCTCAAGTAGGTGACTCACCTACTTGCATAATTAAGTCAAGCAAGCACCTCAATATTTTATTCCATTTCTAGACCTTAATACCTTTAAATTAACTTAAAACTTATATACACTAGGTCACTTTAAACTTTAGACTCAAATACCACCTTATGATCTCCAGTTTAAATACTTCCATCGACGTCAATTTAATCGGGTCGCATTAAAATCTACGGATAATTCACTTTAAACCTATTCTATTGTCACAAGTCACATAGAAAACCGAGTCCATAACTATACCACAAGGAAATTTATAAGCGTCATCAAAATAGAACTAGTACACGTAGAATACGGGGTGTTACACCTTAAAAATCTAAATCATTCATCGTAAGTATATGAGCTTTAACCGGGTGATATCCTACTTGATCATGTATTATAAAGTACTTGAACAAGTGTATCAAGAGTATCTAAAGTGATCTAGGGTCATAAGGGACCTAAAATACCAAGCAAGTTCAAAGCATTCCTATTGTCTAAGTTCTCACATGAGTTCATGTAAAGGTCAACTTCAAATACTCATATATATCATGATATAATAAATTAGTTGTCCTATGATATACCAAATTAAAGGTCTGTGAGTCTTCTTTCCAATGCCATCAAGTTTGCCTTATTCCAAATTCAGAGTAAAAAGTTATGATTGTTTTACTGGAACATACTTGGGCTGAGAAATTGGGCAAACTCACCTGCTCAATCGGTAATCCGCCGAATGGGTTGGAAAATCACTGAAATATCTTGTTGAATTGTCCTGAAAACCTTAAGATTCTGTCCATTTGGGTGATCTAAAGTCCCAATGGTCAATCTGCCGAGTATTTTTGGCGAGGAGACCTCCAGATCGCCGATTTGGTCGACGGGATTCATTAAAAGATCATTTTCTTTATTTTTATTGTGTTCTTAGATTCCTAGAAGGGTATTCTTGACCTTTTACCCTAAATCAACTTCCCTAAGTCCATCTTACAACCTAATAACATCATTATACATATAACAACTCTAAATAATTCCCAATTCTCATCCTTCCGAAGATCAAGAACTCCAAGAAAGGGATTTCTCCAATTTCTCAAGATCGAAAGGCTCCAAGTTTAAGATTCTCTTTAATAATCCTAAGGTTTTCAATCCAAGGTTCTTCTCCATCCTTCATCTCCAAGAAAACTTCAAGAAAGAGAAAAGCTAGGGTTTTTAAGTCTTCCAATCAAGTTCTTCTTCAAACTTATTTAAGAACTTTATTCTTTCAGGTATGTAAGGCTATCATAGTGTTGAACTACTTCATTCTTATGCCCTACATGTACTTTCAAATCAGTAAAAGAGTAATCTAGGGTTCTATCCTTAGATTTGAGTATTCTTGAGATGAATTGATATTGAGTTCTAAGTTCTTGAGTTCCTTATTCTTTTTTTAATTTTTTTAATTCCTAATTATTGAATTGCTATATATTATGCATTGAGATTCTTGAGCTGATTCGTTTATGTCTATATTTCAGCATGAACCCTATTAATTGGGTATTCTTGAGATGAGTGGTATCGTTGAGTTTTGAGTTCTTGAAATCTGAGTATTGAGTTTTTCTATATTGTTATTGAGATCCTTGAGTTGAGTTGTTCATGTCTATAACCCTATTTTGAATTAATAATTTGGAGAATCTTTTAAAGACAACATTTTTGTCTTAAACTGAGTTTTTAAGAAAGTAAAGAGAAGTTTGAGGAAGAGTTTTAACCAATATTTGAGCAAGAGTATAAGGGAACTAAGTATTTCCCAAATGTTTTATTTTTACATGAAGAAAGAGAGTATTATTTTGAGAAAAGTAAAAGAGTTTTCAGAAAGATTGAATACAGAGCATTTACCTATTAAATATGCCTTTTTGAGTAATTATCTCAATCCAGAGAAAGTATTTTTATATTAAGTAAAGAGAAACCTTGTTTTCTAAATGAGCAATAAGTTCAGAGCAGTTACCTCTTTTAAGAAGATAGTTTGAGCATATATCTCAAACTAGAGAAAGAGTATGTTTTATACATTTGAGCATGAGTATATATATTATTGGGAGTAATATTGAGCATCAATATTGGGATGAGTTCAAACAACTCAAAATCCTCATAAACCATGTCTTGCCAACATGGGTACAAGAACATATTTTTTAGATGAATCCTTATTGCTTAGTAGATTCACTTAGTTGAGAGGTTCTATACCCCAACGCGACATTGGACAGTTCTGGCAGCGTGGGCGAGGCATTGTATCATCACGTAGCTCATAGTGATGGTTGTCGGTTAGAGAATATCCCAAATAGAGTTAAAGTGTATCTTTACTATATCACTTATTATGTTGAGTTTTAAATGAGTTTGTTCCTTTATTTCTTTACATTCAGCTTGAGTATATCTTTATCTATTGTAGTCTTTTCTTTCAGTTGTTCCGCTTCAGATATATTACAGACTCGTGCATTCAATGACTCATGTCATTAAACTTGCATCTTTTATGATATAGATACGTGTTCAAGATCATCAACAGGCGCTTCATTGAGATCACTTTGCACTCTAGTTACCTTTTGGTGAGCCTCCTTGTATTCCGGAAGACTCCACTTTTCTTTTCAATTTGTCATTGTAGGGTGTCGTGGGTCTTTTCTAGACATCCATGTTGAACTATAGAGGCTTCATAGATAGATATATAGAGTTGAGGAGTCTTTCAATACTCTCGTTTCCTTTGAAATATTTTGCAAACTATTATTATTGCATTGAGTATTGTTCAGATAGTATGAGTTGAGCATTTTACAATTTTAATGATTTACTTTTGTTTTAAGCCTTTATATGCTTGTGTCAGTCTTTCTCTAAGTAGTTATCCAAGCCAAGGGTTCTCTTGGGGACCAACAATAGTTCTCAAGTGTTGACCACGGCGAGGGTGTAGGCTTGGGGTGTGACAATCTTGGTATCAGAGCACAGAGTTCAAGTGTCCTAGGGTGTCTATGAGTCGTGTCAGTGATGAGTCCAAGATTTGGACTCAATTAAGGCTTTGTGTTGACAATGTTAGTGTCCTAAATTGCCTAATTTTGGCTTTAAACTGATGTTAAAGTGTTGATTTGCAACATATAAGGCTTAGGAGCAAGGTAAAGACACTACCGGACAAAAAGGGACTAACAAGCCAAAGGAGTGGAGAAGAGCGAGCCTGGCGATCACCGAGACCGCTCGGTGGTTCACCGAGTGGCTCCTTAGCCCGCCAAATTTTACAGTACACCACGTCTGAGATGAGAGAAATTTGGGCGAATTGTGTTCCATTTTGGCGAATCACCAAATGGATTGGTGAAGAGAGGTTGTACCACCGATAGAACAAAATGAGCAGGGAAGATGCATGTAGATTGGCGATCCAACCGAACAAAGGGCGCATCGCAGAAGTGATCGGCGATACCGATATAGATCACCTAAATTTACAGTACAAATTGGCTGAAAACTTGAAGCAAGAAGGCGATGGACTAGGACGATTGGCGCGTTGCTGAACAGTTGGCGAAACCCGACTTTCATCGCCGAATGACCCCACAATGTCAAATTTGGGATCAGTATAAATTGATATTTTGAAAAGAGAGAAAGGATCCAAACATTGACAAACTCATATCCAGAACAAAGAAAACACTGTTCTTGCTCAATTTTGAAGTTTTGAAGTAGCTTTACGAATTGAGTTTTGTAATTAAAGCAAAGTTTCTTCTTTTTAAGGTTGAAAAAATCAATACTCTATCATGGAGCATGTAGTAAGTATTGAATTTTTACTCTTTGAGACGATCAACTAAAATCCCAATCTTGGGGGTTTGCCCATGTGATCAATTGCTAATTTAGCTGATGGGTGTTAGAAATTGTTGATTGTTTTGCTTAATCAAAGTGGGTCAAATTTATTGCTGTTGTTATTTTGCTGCTCTGCATGTTTGTTGCATTGTTCTTTGTGTTTTATGCTTGTTGGAGAGAGAAATCTAAAACCAAGGCGATAAGTTTGCACTTGTAGTAATTGGGCTATTGTGGGTTCAGCTCGAGAGAGTGAATTCTAAGTCTGGTTCTACCTATCTAGCTCGAGAGAGTAGATGGAGTGAGATTGTGGGTTGGTCTTCATGTTTAGTCTATTGAGGTTTGAGAGAACTCAATTGAAGCGAGGTAGTTGTTCGAGAGAAAACTATCTCATCTAGGGTCCTTTCTACTCGCGGAGATTTAGTAACATTTAGTGGCTATCTAGCACCCATCTAGCACAATTGGTAATTGATTGGTCATTCCCCCGAGTATCTCTCAATTTTTTGACCATTCTTGTTATTTCTTGTTGTCGTGATTGCTATTTGTTATGAACTCTAAACCCCCATTTGACATTCATTGTCATCCTTTTAGATTTGTTTATATGTCTTTATTGATAATTTTTATTCCTATAACTGATTAGACCACATTCATACTTCATAACTGAATTTTAGACAAGTACCACCCCTTGTGGGTTTGACCCCAACTCTTCGTTGGGTTTTATACTGCTTAACAATCGTTTGCACCTAGAATCAGATGAGGCGTGGTTGAAACGTTAATCAAAATGGCGCCGCTGCCGGGGAGTGGTGTTGTTTAGAAGTCTATTATTGAAGTTAAATTGTAATCTATTTGTGTTGTAGTTGAATCAACTTACCTTCTTGTTGTAAGCTGTGGTAATCAGGTGACAGGATGAGTACAGATGAAAGCACCGTGAATCAACTTGACCATCAAGATGACGGTGGCGATTGCTTGCAAGCCAATGAAGCTCTATTGGGGGGCGTAGGTGCTATTCGCCTACCTCCAGTTGAGGGGCATGCTACCTTCCATGTGACAAGTACAATGCTACAACTTTTGCAAGCTAAAGGCATATTTGGAGGGATAGATCACGAGAACCCTCATGAGCATATTCAGAACTTTGTGGAGATGTGCAGTCCGTTCTCACTCAAGGATGTTTCGCAAGAATCAATTCTGCTGCGGTTGTTCTCATTTTCTCTAATGGGAAAAGCAACCAAATGGCTAGCAGAGCTACCGAGAGACTCTAATCTATCATGGGAAGAGCTCATCAAGGCATTCTACTTGAGGTTCTTTCCACCCTCAAAGATGGTGAAATTGCGTGACAACATCCAAAACTTCAAGAGGATAGAAGGGGAACCCATTCATGAAACTTGGTTGAGATTTCAAAAGTTGCTCTTACAATGTCCTACTTATGGGCTGCCGGGTGATGTGATACTTCAGTATTTTTACCAAAGTTTAGACTCAGTGAACAAAGGAGTGGCTGACTAGTTGGCTCGGGGAGGAATAATGTTGCAACCATTTGAGGTAGCCTCATCACTTCTTGATGAAATGACAAAGATAAATCAGGCGTGGTACACTCAAGAGGATCGAGTTTCACCTTTTAACTTTAGAATGACACAAAAACAACTTGATAAAGAGAAAGAGAGGGGAGAATATTAGCAAAATGCTCTCCCAAAGGGAGTTTTTACAAAAACAAGTGCTAAAAAATATGGGTGAACCCAAAGAAGTAAGGAGAGTATGGAGAACTGAGGAGGGTTCTCAACCGAGCTACTTTAAGGAGGGTGGGAATCAAGGTTGGAACTCATATAAGGAAGAAGAGCAAAGACGATACTATCAAGATTGGAGTGAACAAGACAACTCTTGGAGGAGAGAAAAGAGTCATGAAGAATATCACACACAATCAAGTGACAGCCCAAAATCAAAGAGTAGTTCGAGTGATTTGAAAGTGGATGACTTGTTGTCACGTATCTTAGACATGGTTGAAGGATCAGATGTTATGCTTAAAGAGATAAAGACTGATTTCTCATCATTGAATAATCGAGTGAATTCCCATGCCGATGCAATCAAACAGCTTGCGAGTCAACTAAGCCAATTTTCAACGCAATTGGAACCAAAGATAATCGAAAGGGATGAAGCTAAATACACAACTACTGTGGGGGATGATTGTGACAAAGATGTGGCGGTGGTGACTCGAAGTGGAAAGATAGCAGTTGGTAATGCAAAAGATAATGATGGGGTGATAGCACATGTAGAAGAGAAATATAGTAATGAGGAAGAGAATCCCATTCAAACACCAGACCGAGATACGCTCAAGGATAACGTGGAAACTCATAAGCAAAGTCCCCTCAAAGAGTTGCAAAAAGATAAAGAAAAGGGTACCTCAACTCCAAAGAATGTGCAACCTCTTCCCAAAATAGTCCCTCCATTTCCTCAGCGTCTCAAGAAGAAAAATAATGATGAAAAGTTCAAGAAGTTCCTATCCGTGTTCAAGACACTCTCTATAAATCTACCATTGGTGGAAGCATTGTTGGAGATGCCGGGTTATGCCAAATTCATGAAGGAGGTAGTCACCAAAAAAAGAAACATGGACTTTGAGACAATAGAAGTTTCTCATAATTGTAGTGCTATTATGACTAGTGAGATGATTATAAAGAAATAAGATCCGGGGGCATTCACCATCCCATGTACCATCGGTATGCTTCAATTTGCTAAGGTTCTATGTGATTTGGGGGCAAGTATAAATCTAATGGCCTATGCAATCTATAAACAACTTTGGCTGGGCGAACCAAAATCCACAACAATGCGGCTTCTTATGGCGGACTGGTCGATCAAACATCCCGTTGGGATACTCTATGATATATTGGTGAAGGTTGATCGATTCATTTTCCCAGCTAATTTTGTTATTCTTGATTGTGAGATTGATGATGAAATTTCCATTATTTTGGGAAGACCAGTTTTAGCAACAGGGAGAGCATTAGTGGATGTTGAAAGTGGAGAATTGAAGTTCCGGGTGAACGAAGATGAGGTTACCTTTAATGTGTGCAAATCAATGAAACACCTGAGCGGTATTCATGTGGTCTCAACGATCGATGTAATTGATGAAGCGGTGGCTAGTGTGAGTTATCTGATGTGTATGAGTGAACCTCTTAAGGTTGTTCTTGCAAATTATGATGAAGTTGAAGTTCCGGAGTATGATGAAGTGGTGGCTGCCCTGTCAGGATTAGGTGAATACTCAAGAACTCCATTGAATCTGGACATTGATCTAAGAAATTAAGAAAATCCTCCCGCTAAACCATCTACGGTGGAACCACCAAAACTGGAGTTGAAAGTGCTCCCCGCTCATTTGCGATATGCATTCTTAGGGGCAAACAACACCTTACCTGTTATCATTGTAGCTGGCTTGCTTGAATGGCAAGTAAATTTTCTTCTTGAGGTGTTGAGGAGGTACATCAAGGATATAGGGTGGACAATCTCCGACATCCTGGGTATTCCACCCGGTATTTGCACTCACAAGATTCAACTTGATAGTGAATGCAAACCGAGTGTCGAACATCAAAGGAGATTGAACCCACCAATGCAAGAGGTGGTGAAAAAGGGAATAATCAAGTGGTTGGATGGGGGTGTGATCTACCCTATTGCAGATAGAAAATTAGTGAGTCCGGTGCAATGTGTACCCAAAAAAGGAGGTATCACGGTAGTCCTGAATGAGAAAGGGGAACTAGTTTCTATAAGACCGGTAACCGGATGAAGGGTTTGCATGGATTATCAAACATTAAATTCATGGATAGAAAAAAATCACTTCCCCATGCCCTTCATGGATCATATGCTCTATCGACTTCCATAATGCGGATGGCATTGCTTCTTGGATGGTTATTCCGGGTATAATCAAATCTCTATTGCACCGGAAGATCAACAAAAGACCACGTTCACTTGCCCCTACGGTACTTTCGCATTCAAAAGGATGCCCTTCAGGCTGTGTAATGCCCCGGCAATGTTCCAACATTGCATGTTGTCTATTTTTCCTGATATGGTAGAAGATTCAATGGAAGTTTTCATAGATGACTTCTCAGTTATGGGTGATTCTTTTGAAACATGTTTGGCACACCTCGGGCAAGCTCTCCAAAGATGTGTGGAAACCAATCTAGTCCTAAATTGGGAGAAATGCCACTTCATGGTTAGGGAAGCTATAGTTTTGGACCACAAGGTATCGCAAAAGGGGCTGGAGGTTGACAAAGCAAAGATTGAGGTAATTGAGAAGCTACCACCACCAATCTCGGTAAAAGGTATTCGTAGTTACTTGGGGCATGCTGGATTCTACCAGATATTTATCAAAGACTTCTAAA
Source organism: Solanum etuberosum (assembly GCA_029582245.1). Taxonomy (NCBI): domain Eukaryota; kingdom Viridiplantae; phylum Streptophyta; class Magnoliopsida; order Solanales; family Solanaceae; genus Solanum; species Solanum etuberosum. Next base: position 6,652 of record JAJONR010002280.1, on the reverse strand, counting down.
AAATTGCACTCCCTTTGTGCAAGCTGTTGGAGAAGGAGGCGAAATTCGTCTTTGATAACGCATGTATGACAGCCTTTAAGTGTTTGAAAGAGAAGTTAATCTCCACTCCTGTGATTATTAGCCCCGATTGGTCAGAACCGTTTGAAGTGATGTGTGATGCAAGTGGGACTGCGTTGGGTTATGTTCTGGGACAAATGCGCAATAAACTATTCCATCCAATCTATTACGCAAGCAAATCATTGAATGGTGCTCAGCGTAACTACACTGTTACGGAGCAAGAATTACTTGCGGTGGTATACACATTTGAGAAATTTCGGGCATACTTGCTAGGCACCAAAGTGGTAGTCCATACTGATCATGCAGCCCTGCGATACTTAATGGCAAAGAAAGATGCTAAACCACAGTTGATAAGGTGGGTATTGTTGTTGCAAGAATTTGACTTTGAAGTCAAGGATAAAAGAGGTTGTAAAAATCAGGTGGCCAATCACCTATCGAGGTTGGAGGGGAAAGAGAAAGATGAGCTTGAGTTAGACATACAAGTCTCATTCCCAGATGAGCAGGTATTCATGGCCACTCTTATGCAGACTCCTTGGTATACTGATTTTGCCAATTATGTAGTATGTGGGCTAATGCCGGAAGATCTGAATTTCTATTAATAAAAATAGTTCTTGTTCGATGTCAAAAGATATTTCTGGGATGAACCATATCTATTCAGAGAATGTGCAGACCATATATCCGACGATGTGTGCCGGAGGAGGAAGTCAATAAAATTCTAAATGCTTGTCATGCTTCACCGGTTGGTGATCATCATAGCGGGGTGCGAACAACCGCTAAAATTCTTCAAAGTGGTTACTACTGGCCATCCCTCTACAAAGATACCCATGAATTTGTCAAGAAATGCATACAATGCCAAAAACAAGGTGGAGTGTCAAGAAGGCATGAGTTGCCTCTTCAGCCAATTCTTGAAGTTGAGTTATTCGATGTCTGAGGGATATATTTTATGGGGCCATTTGTGAGCTCGTTCGGTAACAAGTATATTTTGGTGGCTGTGGATTATGTTTCTAAATGGATGGAAGCTGTAGCACTACCCAACAATGAAGGTAAGAGTGTTGTCCTATTTCTAAAGCGCTACATTTTTGCAAGATTTGGCACCCTCAGGCTATCATTAGTGATGGAGGTTCGCATTTTTGCAACCGGTTGTTTGCATCCACATTGAGTAAATATGGAGTGAAACATAAAGTGGCAACACCTTATCATCCCCAAACCAGTGGCCAAGTTGAGGTTTCGAATTGGGAGATTAAGAGTATCTTGGCTAAAATAGTGAATGCAAATAGAATTGATTGGTCTCGAAAACTAGAAGATGCTCTTTGGGCGTATCGTACAGCGAACAAGATACCAATTGGCATCTACCCATATCAGCTGTTTTTTGGGAAGTGTTGTCACCTATTGATTGAACTTGAACACAATGCACTATGGGCATTAAAGGCATTAAGTCTGGATTGGGCAAATGCTTCGAAAGGGAGAGTGGATCAGCTGAACAAATGGAAGAATTCAAGTTTAGAGCGCATGAAAGTTCAGCTCTCTACAAAGAAAAAATGAAGAAATGGCATGACTCTAAAATCCTTAGAAGAGAATTTTGAGTTGGAGACTTTGTGTTGCTGTACAATTCTCGACTGAGACTCTTTCCGGGAAAGCTCAAGTCGAAGTGGTCCGGTCCTTTTAAAGTGACATGAGTATTCAAAAATGGGGCCATTGAGGTCGAAGGTAAAAAAGGCCCAGCCTTCAAGGTAAATGGGCAGCGCTTGAAGTTGTATTTTGGGGAATGTCATGAGATTGCATTGATCGAAGTGGTGTATTTGGAAGATGCTTGAAAGCATTTCCACGTCGTGCCACGACGTTAAATAAGATGCTTCTTGGGAGGCAACCCAAGCGTTAGTGATTTTGAATAATGTGTGTTAAATATGTCGGTAGGGCTAATTCAGCGATGCCAGGACCCTTCGGCATGTCGCCGAGTGGATCTGGCGGTCACAACCTTGATCGCTTTTGTGGCATAAAAGCTGAGTGCTGAGATACTGGAAGATTCGGTGAGGTATGCAGACCATTCGACGCTCCGCTGATCAGATTGAGCGAGCCCACCATTCACCACCTTTTGCACCATCATGCATGGTCAAAGTTTTGGAAATTTTGGTGAGGTTCACGCCCACTAGGCGATGCACCGATGCTACTAGGCGCATCCGATCTCGATCGCCTTTTCAATCCAAATTGGAGTGGTAGCAGTCTGGATATTTCAGTGAGTGCATGCAGTTCGGCAGTTCACCGATCGATTCAGCAGTCTCTATAATTCTCCGCCGAATAGCCACCTAGTGAAGATTCCTTCTAACCCTACTCTATTTGTTCAGCGCCAATACTTTTCGGTCCTATTTTAATTTGATTTTCTTTTATTTATTATGAGTCGTGTTTGTTGTTTGATCACATTGAGGACAATGTTGGTTGCTTTTGGTGGGGTTACTCTCGTGTTCATTTTTGCCACCTCTTTTGTGTGTGATTGTGGTTGTTCTTGTGCAAATTTAAGTGTCGGTTGTGGTAGTGCTCCTAATTGAACAAAATGAATGTACGGCTATGATGAGGCAAACGAAGTTACATAGGCAATATGTGAACTTTTAGCATCGCGTTGTGACTAGCCAGTTGTCGAATGAGTCTTTTGTGATGATCATTGCACGCTAGCTAGAAAGTGTAGAGTCTTGTTTGATATTGGTAGCAATGCCTTGTGTGATAAGATTACTTTGAACATTGTGTGTGATGACACCTAGAATTTTTCCCGTTGATTGAGTGATGCAAGCACTTGAAATGATCTTAGGCAAGAATTTTGAAGTGTGAAAACAATTTGACAATATACCTCTTTTGTGGCCAACCTTGTGAGATGTGTGAGCCTTTCTTGGCACCTTTTGAGCCTTATCCCTTTTCTTGGAAGAAACTTGAGCAATTGTGACCTCTCTTTATCTATTCACCCATAACCTTCATGAAGTGTGGTTTGTTTAAATAGCCAACTTAGGCCAAAAGTTTAAGTTGGGGGTGTGGTGAAAAGAGAAGAAGAGTCAAGAAGTGTGAGAAATCCCCTTTGTGTGATTGATTTGAAAAAGATGGAACCCCTCCAGGTAAAAAAAAAGAAAGAAAAGAGAAAAGGAATTGAAAAAGAAGAAAGAAAAGAAAAAGACCGAAAAAGTTGTGAAATAATGTAGTGAATATTGCAAAAGAAATGGGGTATCAGGTGGTTCATATGAAGTTGAGTAATGAGGTGGATTATGTGCATGTTTGAAATGATTAAGAAAAGGAGGAAAGTGTTGTTCAAACCATACTTCATGAAGGTAGAAACCAGTAAGCCTAAATGACCATACCTTTACACTCTGCCCCGTTACAAGCCTTGAAAAGACCTTTGTGATCTTGAGTGAGCTGAAACGAATGTTGATTGGAAAATAAGAGCAAACCTATGGGTGAAGTCATGCATGTGTTCATCTTTGTGAGTGTGAGAGTTGTATATGATTCCGGGACTTTAAATTGTTGAGAAATTTTGTGTGAATATGTAATCATCTTTGTTGTGAGGGCATTTGAGTACCTTTGTTGAGCTTGAACTTGCATTTGAAGCAAGTATTGTGAACTTGAGCATCTTTGATAATGGTGAGTTACAATTTGAATCTTTGAGTGCACAACTGATCAGTGTTTGAGTAATTTGATCCTTGTTGTGTGCATTTATGTTGAGTCTTATGCAGCACTATTTGTAGACATCCTTATTGAACTGCTGATCTTGATTTTTACTTGAGGACAAGCAAAAGGTTAAGTTGGGGGTGTTGATGAGTCCGAGATTTGGACGCATTTAGGGCTTTGTATTGACAATGTTAGTGTCCTAAATTGCCTAATTTCGGCTTTAAACTGATGTTAAAGTGTTGATTCGCAGCATATAAGGCTGAGGAGCAAGGTAAAGACACTACTAGACAAAAAGGGACTAACAAGCCAAAGGAGTGGAGAAGAGCGAGCCTAGCGATCGCCGAGTGGCTCCTTATCCCGCCAAATTTTATAGTACACCACGTCTGAGATGAGAGAAATTTTGGCGAATTGTGTCCCATTTTGGCGAATCGCCGAATGGATCGACGAAGAGAGGTTGTACCGCCGATAGAACAGAATGAGCAGGGAAGATGCATGCAGATTGGCGATCCAATGGAATAAAGGGTGCATCGCGGAAGTGATCGGCGATCCCGATATAGATCGTCTAAATTTACAGTACAAATTGGCTGAAAACTTGAAGCAAGAAGGCGATGGACTAGGATGATTCGCACGTGGCCAAACAGTCGGCGAAACCCGACTTTCATCACTGAATGACCCCAAAATGTCAAATCTGGGATCACTATAAATTGATATTTTTAAGAGAGAGAAAGGATCCAAACATTGAGAAACTCATATCCAGAACAAAGAAAACATTGTTCTTGCTCAATTTTGAAGTAGCTTTACGAATTGGGTCTTGTAATTAAAACAAAATTTCTTCTTTTTAAGGTTGAAAAAATCAATACTCTATCATGGAGCATGTAGTAAGTATTAAATTTTTACTTTTTTAGATGATTAGCTAAAACCCCAATTTTAGGGGTTTGACCATGTGATCAATTGCTAATTTAGCTGATGGGTGTTAGAAATTATTGATTGTTTTGCTTAATCAAAGTGGGTCAAATTTATTGCTGTTGTTATTTTGCTGCTTTGCATGTTTCCTGCATTGTTCTTTGTGTTTTATGCTTGCTTGAGAAAAAAGTCTAAAACCAAGGCGATAAATTTGCACTCGTAGGAATTGGGATATTGTGGGTTCAGCTCGAGAGAGTGAATTCCAAGTCCGGTTCTACCTATCTAGCTCGAGAGAGTAGATGGAGTGAGATTGTGGGATGGTCTTCATGTTTAGTCTATTGAGGTTCGAGAGAACTAAATTGAAGCGAGGTAGTTGTTCAAGAGAAAACTATCTCATCTAGGGTCCTTTCTACTCACGGAGATTTAGTAACATTTAGTGGCTATCTAGCACCCATCTAGCACAATTGGTAGTTGATTGGTCATTGCCCCGAGTATCTCTCAATTTATTGACCATTCTTGTTATTTCTTATTGTCGTGATTGCTATTTGTTATAAACTCTAAATCCCCATTTGACATTCATTGTCATCCTTTTAGATTTGTTTGTATGTCTTTATCGATAATTTGTATTCCTATAACTGATTAGACCACATTCATACTTCATAACTGAATTTTAGACACGTACCACCCCTTGTGGGTTCGACCCCAAATCTTCGTTGGGTTTTATACTGCTTAACGATCGTTTGCACCTAGAATCGGATGAGGTGTGATTGAAACGTTAATCAATCAGTAGGATCTTATTTATGATGTTTAGGGCTCACTTCTATAAATGAGGGACTACATACATTTATGAAAAGTTCCCCTTATTTCATACTCTAAATCGTGCTATAGAACTGTGTCAAAAGGAAATTATTCACACTCGTGCATTTCTCAGATCCATTAAACTACCCCTCATTCTCGAGGTAGTTGAAAAGTAAATCCCAGATCCTTATTGATGAGTTACTCTAAGCAAAAGTCTTCAAAAAGTCATGAATTGTAGAAGGGCTTGAGAGAAGCTCGTGAGTAAGCTTAAGTGTTTAGATTCGAAAGAATGCACTCTTATTCATATGAATCGTGCGTTTGAGCTAAACGCGAGATGTACTCCCAAACTCTCTTCTTTAAGCCTTGTTTCAGGTAATACCATTTAAGGGGGAAATATGTTGTAGAGCTTGGATAGTGTTTTTGTAACACCTCGGATTTTAAAAAATGAGAAAATTTCAGTTTTCGCAGACTTGGTGTCAGCATAGACGACACCATCCAAGGACCATTGTAACACCTCATAAAACTAGTAGACTAAAATAGGCCTAAGTGTGAGGACTAGGGTCAAGGAAGAGGGCTAAGGACAAGGAAAAGGGATAGGGAAGCCCACTTTTCCTTTGACACTGCCCCACCTTCCACGACCACTACCATGGCCCATGGTGAGGACCACGACTTGTGGTGTGGCTCGTGGTAGGCTAGGAGTAGCTAACTCAAGGCTGCCAAAGACAGCCTCCTCCACACGACAGCCTTAACGGCTCGTGGTGGTCACCACGGATTGTGGTGCCACTCGTGGAGGTGAGGCAGTGGCTAAGACAAGCTGCCCCAAATGAGGACCCTCCCCACGAAAGCCTTGACGGCTCGTGAAGACCACCACGGCCGTGGGAGGTGTTGAGGTGATGCCTTAGATTTTTAGGGGTTAAGGGAGGGGATCCTATCTACTGGTCCATGGACCACGGCTCATGGTCGGGACCGCGGCTCGTGGGACCTCACGTGGTCTTGTGGCAGACCACTGCTAGTTAGGGATTAAATAGTCTTTTCTGATTTTAATTAGATCAAAGCCATGTAGTTTTGCCTAAGCCTAGGACCCCTATATAAGTCATTTTAACCCCAAAACTCACCCATTCAAGCCATAATTCCCAAAACCCAAAAGAAATCCCAAAGTCTTCATCTCAAATATTTCTCTCTCTAGAACTTGAAGAAGAAGATAGAGTTTGAAGCTAAGATCAAGTTCAAGTCTCCATTCCTCAAGAAT